>WJFF01000064.1:116261-128765 GCA_011800825.1 Fonsecaea pugnacius | reverse complement strand
AAACCCTCCAAAATCAATTCATGACCAAGCCTCCATCGACCACCATCTGTTGACCCGTCACCGCCCCTGCCCAGGGGCTGGCGAAGAACAAGACCGCCCCAGCGAGATCCTCGGGCGTGGTGACCTTTCTCAAGGGCGTGACGGCCTTGATCTGATCAAACACCTCCTTGGGGGTGCTCGCGCTGGCGTCCGTGACCTGCAAGAGACCGCCCGATACCATGTTGACGGTGACGCCCTTGGGACCCAGGTCGGCGGCGCACGTCCTGGTGAAAGCCAGCAACGCCCCCTTGGCCGCCGTGTAGTCGTGGTACGGCACCACGGGGTTCTGGAACAGGTTGGACCCGACGTTGACGATGCGGCCGGAGCCGAGCTTCTCGAACCCGGCGAGAGCCGCTTGCGTCGTGTTCAAGCTTCCACGGAGAAACCCTTGCAGCTGCGCGTCAAAGTTGGACCACGTCAGATCCGCGACCTTGGGCCTCGCATCGCCGTTGAAGGCAAAGTCGCCCACCATGGCGTTGTTGACGACGGTGGCTATCGGCTTTCCAAAGTGTCGTTCCGCAGCTGCGAATAGTGCTCGCACCTCGTCGGCGTTGGTGACATCTGCCCGGAAGAACAGGACGTCGTCCCCTGTAGACCCGAACTCGTTCGTGAGCTCCGCGATGCGGTCCTCTGTGGTGTGGAAATAGTTCACCACGACCTTTGCGCCTTCGTCGCGGAATGCTTTGGCAATAGCTAGACCCAGCCCGCGAGACGAGCCTACAACAAGCCGTTTCTTTTAGTCGCTGAGTATGTATATAGCCTCTGTCTGGCGAGAGAGAGCATCACTTTTTCGTTTGTCGTCGTCATCACAATAGCAGCTAGGATGACACCGGTCGGGGGCTAGCGAGATTCGGTCCTTGCAAGCAGCTGAACTGCTGGCGAGGTCTTTGACTTACCCGTAACAAGGACAACCTGATCGGCTAGCTTCATGTTTCTTTTTTGCGGAGGTGCCCGTATCACCACTTTTCGACACTTTTGTGAGATGTGAGGCTTTTGATGCCTGACCCTTGGTTATGGTTTTTGTCCTCAACCGATAGCGAGATGATACTACCTAGGTGGGTTAAAAGGTACGAAGGTACAAAGGTAGAAAAAGTGGATGGATGAATCGTGTGTGGTCTGACTCAAAACGAACCCCGCGGGCCTTGAGCGAAAGACTTTTGTCACGACTTCGCCCAAAGCGATTCGCTCCGATATCCCAAGCATGGGACCACGGATATGCTCTTTCTTATATGCTCTGAGATGCCCTTGGCGTCTCGTGAAAAGTGTCTCGATCTCTTTACGGAGATATATCCAAATTTGCAGGCTGGGTTGGGTTCCCAGATTTATATGCAAAACTCGGATACCAGACGCTTCTGCTCTCGAAATGCTAAACCGTCTGCGTAAAACTTCACCATTTGCCGAGGTCGCGTTCATGAGGAGGCTAATGACGAGTATTCGAGAGTTTGAAAAGAGGCGGAAGAAGAAATATGCTTATAACACAAAGGAAAAACTTTCGAGGAACAGGGCTCCCTGACTTATGCAAGGAAGACAATCGAGAGCAATGGTATATATCAGTCTGACAATGACTCTCATTCACTCCAGATAATCTGGCCTCAACTCGAAATGAGTGTCCTTTGTCACTTTCTCAAACTCTGAGTCCTCGTAGAAGTTGGCACGGACCTCAACCATGTTGTGACCACCTGCCTTCATGAAGAAGTTTTGCTGTGACAAAGGCAGATGGCATCGCATAGTGTAGTTCGGGTAGTGTGGGCTCTGTGCAATGCGGCGCCACGTTAACAAGCGGCTGACAATGTCCACTTCGTATACACACGGGAATACCGCTGCCTACATACCTGATACCCGAGGCCGATCATGACTCTATGCCTGTCCGTCCCATTTGGCATCCCGGCATGCCATAACCTAAGATCGCGTATCATGATGTCACCTGCTGAGCACTCTGGCTGCAGGGGTGGCCGGATCGCCATTCGTGCTTCCTTGGCCTCTTCCGTGATGGCGGGAAGCGGTTCGCCCAAGCGGCCGTACTCGACAACCTCCTCTGGTTTGGTGGCGATGATCTGCTCCTGGTAAGTGGCATGGGCATGCGAGCCGAGCCAGAATTCTGTGGCCCCGTTCTCGACATTGAAGTCGCACAGCGGGATGTTCGCGATGAAGTAGTATGGATACTGCGGGTGGGCGAACGAGCAGTCCTTGTGCGCTGGTTGGCGCAGGCCCGACGTATCCGACAGCGCAACGTTCGACGTTAGCCAGTTCCATATGGGTTTATGGCCGAGATAGCTGGATTGACGCAATCAGTCGCCTGAAGGACCGGTATGGAGGGAACAAGAGTCAAAGATCGGAGAGCAGACTGACGCGTTGGCAAGTTGGAGGAGGAATGGGTTAAAGTAAACATCGTCGAAGAGATATGACGAGTCCTTGACGGGCGGGCGTTGAAGGAAATTTGCTGTATGAACACGTCCGGCACGTCAGCGCCTTCGCTTCCAGATTCTCGGCCCAGGAGGGGATGAACATACACTTGACGCAGTGATTATACAACTGACCAGGATCTGCTCTCTTTTTGTCCGCATCATCGCACATTTTCTCGTTCAAGGCTGCGATGTGCTCAGGGTCGATCACGCTCTTGAGTAAGACTAGGCCGTCTTGGTGCATTGCCTCGAGTGCTCGCTGTAGCGTGGCTGGTGCATACTTGCCATTGCGCCGCTCTTCCGGTGACAAACTCACAACTTGAACCTCGTCTTTCTGTAAGGTGGCAATCATTGTGCTGTACTGTACGGTTAGGTCGTCTTTTGGGGGAGGCTCTCAGGAGATATATGGAGAGTCCAACACTTGGATGCTCCATATCGACGACGAACAGCGCCCAAAGATATCCTATTCCAGGACTTCTTGGCTTCACGGCATCAAGTCGATCAAGGTGATAAGGCCCGCCTCCGACGCCCAATACTTGGTCCAAGTCTCATCCGTCGGCGTCTGAGAGGAGATGTCCGGCTGTCCGAACTGCCGGATAGGTGTTTGCATTGAATCGATGAACCGAAACGGGCCTTATCGCTCTAGGCGAGCGACGAGTGACGCTTATCGTAGGGATCGTCGTCCAGATCTAAAGTTCAAACGAGGTTGGTTTTCACGTGACAAATGAGGAGTCAGGGGAGCTCAGCAACTTACATCGAATCGGGAACTAGCGCCACAGCTTTCAATATTAATATATATTCTACAAACCCCAAATTTGGGGGAAAATTCGTCCCTGGAACGGGGTGAAATTTATCTGCCAATTGCTCCGCTGGCGCAATGGTAGCGCGCCAGACTTCTATTACCGAAATCTGGAGGGTATGTCTATTCCCTCCATCACCGCGCTTCTCTTCAAAAATTTCTAATATATTCCTCTTAGCTGTGTGTTCGAGTCCCACGCGGAGTGCTTGTTTTTTTGCCACCTGTTGGTTTTTTGTGGTGAGTCAAAAGAGTCATGCCAGGATGTCTTGAAGTGGGATTTTTGATAAGATCTGTGAGACTTGAAACAGCTTCCGCCCTTCTTAGACACTGCATACAGAGGTGTGGTAAGCAAGCAACAATATTATGGATTATCTGTCTCGAGTCCTGGACACACACCTCATAAATCATACCTCCACATTCTCGCCGTAAAATCCGTTATGATGAAATCCATCCGTGGTCGTTTCTCCTGGCTCGATCACTTGTAATATTGCACTTATTTTGCGCCCCCAAACATTGTCCAGTCCTTGACCTCTTTTGTGTGGTGCAGCGAGTCGTCTTGTGTAGTCCCCAGAATAAGCAGCACTCTTCGTCTTCCAACTCCGCTAGGACTTGAAGGGGTAACGTCCCGGAAGATATCCCTGCTAAACTTCCAGGGGTTCTTGATTCTGACGGTGCAAAAGCCACAATCCACCTTGAAAAAGGCATGGACCTCGATTACACAACCGGCAGGTGGGAATCAAAGGAAAACGCGACGTCCTGAAACCTGCCTCGATAACCTCCCAAAAATGTTTGGATATCAGCCGAAAAGAACCCGCCATTTCGGTAGCCCGCCAACAAAGGTCGGCCTAGTTTCGTCTCGGAGTCTGGGTTGCTGGAAGCGATCAGCTGCGAAAGGGTGGTGGCTTCTGCCCGTCGTAGATTGTAAGTAAGTAAAATGCAAGCTTCGGCCTCAACCCCCCTAAACGAATCTGATCGTTTCCTCTCAGACGGGATTGTTCTTCCTCAACGCAAGCTGCAGACACTCCTTCTGGGTTCTCCACCCTTGATTTCTGTAGAGATGGCTGTGTGGAAACTCGCTCGGAGAACAAGTCCATGAAATGCACCGTTCATCCAACTATGCGGGCTGCTCGTCGTCGTCAAAGATCTGGAAGGTGTTGTTGAGAATGGTCTCTACGACCTTCGCCTGCCATCCTGCGTCGGCTATATCAGGGCCTCCAGACATATTCCCATTCACGCCGCCCTGCTGCCCCATCAGTGTGGGAGCGAACACGATAGCTAGGTTGCTGTTGGTCATCTTGTTCCTAGCACTGTGCTGTGCAACTTTGTGCAGATGGATTGTCAATACTCGGAGAGTGGCATAGTTGGGATCAGGCAGAGCGTTGACAAGCGCATGCACCGAATCTCTGCGTACAATGTCGTCTTCAATTTTTGCGGCTTGAATAAACTCTCGGTACTGTGCGGCCGTGAGTAATGGATCCGGCAGATCGCGAAGGAACTGTTTGAGTAGTGTGGTCACGGCAGCAATATCATCGTGGAAAGCCGCCGGGTTGCGAAGATCGACTGCGTTGGCATCTAAACGTTGGTCAGCTGATGTTCTAATACTCAAGGTCAGTGATCTTACCATGATCGAACTGCTGTCGTAACTCCATGATGAAATTCGTGGATCCAGAAGTTCTGTAGATGCCTTCGACTTCCAAGCCAAATAACTCGACAGCTTTGGTGCATTGCATGACAATCATCGGTACAGCAGATCCTTCTCGTTGGAAGAGCTCGTCCAAGGATACCCCGAAGACCGGTCGAATGGGTGGCCCTGGTCTCGGAGCTGCCTGGACTCTGGAGGGAAGTGTGTTTGCGCCACCAGGAGGAGCAGGACGAGGTGCGCCGTTCTGAGGTCCGTTTGGTCCTGGCCCGGCTGCTCCACTACCCGCTCCCTGAGGAGGACCATTTTGCGGAGGCTGGCCTCGACCTTGTGGTGGTTGACCGCGACCGACACCTCCCGGAGGAGCTCCTCGACCCATTCCATTTGGA
Source organism: Fonsecaea pugnacius (assembly GCA_011800825.1). NCBI lineage: Eukaryota > Fungi > Ascomycota > Eurotiomycetes > Chaetothyriales > Herpotrichiellaceae > Fonsecaea > Fonsecaea pugnacius. The sequence goes on along the minus strand of WJFF01000064.1, from coordinate 123,497 downwards.
GGAGGCTGCCCGCGTCCCATAGCACCTTGTGGTGGTGGCTGACCTCGACCAGCACCGTTTGGCGGCGCCTGGCCTCTTCCTACTGGACCTTGCGCTGGTTGACCAGGGCTAGGTGCGCCCTGGGGCGGTTGTCCTCTGCCTACTGCGCCTTGTGGTGCTTGACCCGGGTTGGCTCCGGCCTGAGGTGGTTGTCCCCGTCCTACTGCTCCTGGTGGTGCTTGGCCTGGATTGGCTCCGACTTGAGGTGGCTGTCCCCGTCCAACTGCTCCCGGTGGTGCTTGCCCACGGCCCATGGCTTGTGGCGGTTGTCCTCGTCCCATGGCTTGCGGTGGCTGTCCTCGGCCCATACCTTGTGGTGGCTGTCCTCGACCCATCCCTTGCTGGGGTGGGCTACCTTGACTCTGAGGGCCCATTTGGCCGGGTTGGCCATTCTGCTGAGTTCCTGGAGCCTGTGGCTGACCAGGATGTTGCCCTTGGGACACGGTCCGGACATGACCGGGTCCTGCACCAGGGGCTTGGCCTGCGACGACGGTTACAGTCTGGGCCACGGCGCCAGGTGGTTGATTCCCGGCGGCAGGATTATTCTGGGGAGGCTGTTGAGGACCAGGAGGTCTTTGAACAGCGCCTTGAGCACCTGGGGGTGCCCCCACCTGCGGCCGCTGCTGAGGAGCCGCCTGTCCAGGGACCAGACTTGGTGGATGGTATTGCGACTGAGAGCCATCATCATAATACTCCTCGCCTGGGTAAGGAGTGACTCCCGAAACCTGCCTTCCGTGACCGGGGGCATAGGGATCTTCGTTGGAATATTGATCGGTAAATCCAGGCTGCTGTTGTTTTGGCGAGAGCGAGGGATGTTGTTCGAATTTGATGTCGTTTGGTCTCATCGGAACCTGGTTGCTAAACGCAAGGACGAAATCGGCCAAGTCTTTCTCATTATTGACTCCTGAAGCCAACTCACGTAGACTCTTGGTACCTTGACCCGGGATTGGCGATGGCCCTTTGACGGGCGCAATGCATAGTCCGAATCCCACAAGCAGCTTCTCGCTGAGGTCGGCGAATTTCTGCACATGCAGACTCAGGCCGGCGTCAGTCTCCCTGATGAGTTCCGAGAGGGCATTGATCGTTTGGGGTCTCAGAGTGCTGAGTAACTCATTTCGTTGACTCGAGGCGGCTTCAACTTTTGCGGAATAATCAGCGTCGGCGGCTTCGAGTTTGTGTCGCAGCTCTTCTTCCAGCTGAGCAGCGGACCGCTTGAGGCCGAACTTGCCAGACTGCCGTTCCCCGGTCCTGGCGCGGTCGTACTGCTCCGCCAACGAGTTGTATCGGTGTTTAGCCTTCTCCATGGCAGCTTCTGCGTCCGCCACCCGTTTTTCAGCGTTCATGCCTGTCTGCTTCCAGTGTTTCCGCGCTCTCTCGGAATTAGATGCCAGCTCGTGCAGTTCCTCCGACATGCCATATAGCGTCGCGACATATTGTAAGGCATGGTCTGCCATTCGCTCGTGAATGCTGGTCATCTCCTTGAAATTTTGAGCAAACGTCCCTTGTCTGCTATCAGGTCTTCCTATCGACTCAAACGTGTTCCGGCTCAGTCTCTTCAGGCCCTGCGCATGTTTGTCCTCCAATATCGATCTTTCTTTCAGGAACGCCGCAAAGTCCTAATCACGGTCAGCAAAGCCGCATGGGGTGTCGACGGCTAGGGAGACGGTACTTTGGTGGAGCTGATGCTTTGTTTCAATCGGTTCAATAACGTGCTCAGTCCGATCTGGAGGGGTTGGTCAACGCTGGCCACAACGGAAACTCTGACTCGCGCTTACATCTGAAGAGAGAACCTGTTGCACTCTATCTCGGGACGCTGGGTCCAGATCTGATCCAGCACCCTCCGCTGCAGGAATCGGAGGTAGAGGCTGCCCATTATCTTGGGGGGCATTGGGTACTCGAGCGCCCACGGCACCGTTCATGGGCGCACTTGGCTGAACGGCGGCAGCCATGTCTGACAGCCTGATGGCTAGCCAGGTTCAACGGGAATCGGTGGATGCGGGGAGTAGCTGCAAGCAATGGAAGGAGGGACGACATACGGCAGCTCTGAAGGCTCGAGTCAGCTGCTCTGGAGGGACGAGAAAAGAGAATGAAGGTTGGAGGAATCCTGCACAGTTCTGTTTGGAATGATGTGACGAATTCGGCCCTTGGTCCCTTGATCTAAGAATCTCTTGTGCTCTCCCGGCACGCGCAGGGTTCCAGGAAACGGCCCGTCAAAAGCCAACAACCCCAATAACTCGTACTTGTTACATATTACGATCGACCGAGGCCCCATTCTGTGAAGCTTAGACAGACCCCTTCGGCGTCTTGGAGGCGTCATCCAGGTTAGGCTGCGCCTCCCTCCGCCACAGGCATTGCGGTGGCCTTCCCCCCACCCTCACGCCCCAAGCTCTTCGCTTGATACGCGTATTTGCCTTCTATCGCCCGCGGGCAATCCCTATTTTCCGTACCAAGATCGTCATCGCAGGATTTAAGGGCGCCTCCCGTGGATACTGCGCATGTACTCGGTACATATCCTTGAATATCCCTAGCCTGACCGGGCCAAAAGCTGGCGCCCAAGGTGTATTATTGGCATCGGCGCGCACCATAAGCTGACACACGCATAGCTACTGCCTACGTATCAGCGCCAACAGGACCATGGAAATACTTGTATGGACGTATACTGACTGGTGCGCAGTGTGGAGCGCGTCTATTCACTTTTCATAAACTGTGGAATATGATTACTACCGACTACTACAATCTCCCCTTTCGCCTGTCTTCAGCGAGCTTAAGCACAGGCTTGAGGTTCTCGGCCTGCACACGATCCCAAAGACTCCCTAGCCCCAGTTTCTTCCCTCGAGCGTCTTCCTTTCGAAAGAACTCTTCTGCCGACCTGATCCTGGAGGGGTGGATCTCGTCTAGGAGCTTATAATCTCGACGAATGACACCCTCGTTGCGCCCGGAATATTTCCACATATTGAAGAAGCCAGTGAAGTTCTGTTTGAAGGTCATAAAGGCCGGATCGTTGGGGTCCGAGTTGTACCCTGCTCCATTGTTGGCAGCCGCTGCCACGTTGCCAGTCGCCCAATAAGTGTCCAGATCGGTGTCAATGTATCGAGCCGGGTGACCAGTGACCTTCTCAAACGCTTTTGCCAGGTCGGCGTAGTGGATGTGATCGATGGCAACTTCGAGATCCATGCCGTTGGACCTCTCTGGATGGTCGAACAGCCAGCGAGCGTAGTACTCGCAGTCATCCAGGGCGACGTGAACCACTGCCCCGTCTCCGATGGGGCATCGCCATGTCACAACACCGTCCTCGACTTTGGGCGTGAAGATGGTGTGTTTAGCGATGCTCATTTCGATATAGGGTCCGGTGGTAAAGACCGCGACGCCCATGCGGTGGTGGTTGTCCTTGTTCTGGGTGAGGATCCATTCTCCGACCCGACCTTTGCCATCATAATGCCCCGTCCGAAATTTGGGGTCGTACTGACTTTTCTTGTAGACGTAGTCGAGGTTCCCGTAGACATAGAACTTGATGCCCTCTTCGAGAGCCAGCTCATACGATCTGATTGCCCAATAGATCTCCGTCTTCTCGCCGCAGTTGAACCCGTCAATGTTGACAAAGGCTCCGTCACAGCCTCGGAATAGTTTGCGAAGGTCGCCTTCGCTGGCGAAAGTGCCCTCCATCAATTCCACATTTCCCATTGCCACCAGTTCCTTGGCTCGTCGAGAATTGACATCCCTCGTCAGGATCCGACATCGGTACTTTTTGTCCTGGACCAGTCCGCGTACAACGGGGATGCCCTGGGCACCAGTGCCGCCGATCACGGCGATGTAAGAAGTGTGATGGTGAGCAGACATTGTGTTGCAGGTATACACAGACGCGATGCTGAGCAGAAGATGCAGGGGAAGAAAATACCTACCTGTATCATAACTGAAGCAATCCAACGTCTTAAAGAAGTCCATAACGAGGATTCTTTCATTGATTAGTCTTCCAACACGTTTAGCCTTTCATCCACCTCCTGTCAATGTGTTTACTAAACTCGACTCTGGCGGGTTGTACGAAATTCGCGAGATGCCATTGCGCATTAGAATCGGTGGTTGCGTTGAATACATGGTGTACAGCTGAAGGCATCACTGTTGCTTCTGGTGGCATGATGGACAGACGAGGGAAGTATACGAATCCTCGAAAAGTGACATGATAAAGACCAATAATATAACCAGGCGATAAACAGGTCTGACATGTCACGACAGGAACCATCGCTTGGCAGTTTCTCTTACCGAGGCACGAGGCTTTTACTATTCCTTCGTACAGGGGCATGATTTGAATCTCTCAAGGTCCAGACAACTCATCTTTCCAAGGCAACAGGTCGTGAAGTAACTAATCATAAGAATATACGCGGCTCTTCTAATAAATCCCCACTCATCGCGTACCTTCAACCGGGAACCCGGAACTTGAAGCATCCACTGGGTCATCGAAGGGACCATTCCGGCTGCGGGAAGTGAAAACGTTCTCGACTCAGCCACGAGCTCCACGCTCTCTCATTGCAGCAATGGGAGTTGGGAAGTCGTCATTAGCGTCTCGTCGACGTCCATGGTCCATCTATCTACAAGTACGAATGGTGTTCTGGCCGCCACTTAGTGATTTGCCTCACGACCGCCGAAGCACTCTTCCTCGACGACTTCGTTTGATTGGCGATTTGTGAGCTGCTACAGAAGCATCAAAGTGGTCTTGTCGGTTTTTGTCAATGGCATAATCACCTCTAGCGAGGACCTGAACTATCTGTTCACTCAATCTCCAGAACCCTCTCAAAGTCCAGGGGTTCCTCTCCACGGCTCGCTCGCCATCTGTTCGTGGACATCTGAACATTGATCGCTCCTTTGAGCAGCCAGCGCCATTTGCGAGCAAATGATTCCGTCACTTCCCATCCTGTCGAATCCCACGGTTCTGCCCACACAATCAATCCGTTCTTTTGCTGAGTGTCGAGGTCCCCCAAGCCCGTGTAGTTACCATCCCCGACCATGTCGAGACACAGCTGAAGGTCGTCAATGTTTTCTTCCCCATATCGGAGGATGTTGTCTCTGATTTGCGGATCCGGAAAGATGTCCCACATCGGATGGTGTGCCATGGTCTTTTGCAGCTCCGTCGGCTGCAGTGAAGGTGGCAAGTGCCGTATGTTGGAGGTGGCACTCTGTGACAGGGGCAGGAACGGGGAGGGGTAGTCGTCGAGGTACATCAGGTTCAGGTCAAGGCCCAGCAAACGGGTGTTTGAGATGAACGCTCGGTACACGTTGTAGTAGACCAGGCAGATCAGGTGGTCGGACGGAAGCGGGTACATCCAAGCGTCGTCCTGGTCCTTCAACAACTTCTCCCCGAAATCCTTGATCATGGCTAGCCGGTTTTCCAGCAGCACTTCGTACCATCGCTGACAGGAGTTCTTACTCCGGATGGACACAAACGGCGACTGATCCGTCCGGCGGGTTGTCTCAAGGGCAGCGTTCCATTCAATGTAATTGACCCTCTTATTCCTCAGGGTTAACAGGTCGTTGAGATCGGCCCGCTCTGCCAGGGGAACCTCTTTGGGTCGTGCAGGTTGAGAGGAGCTAGTGCTCGCCGAGGCGTCCTCCGCAGACTTCTTCAGCGCGGCCTTGCGTCGTCCTATTCGACAGGTCAGCGGCCTACATTGAGACGGGGAATGCAAGCACGCGCTCGGGCGCGCGGGGCGCGACAGATCCCAAACTTACTCGCAGCCCGTTGGTTCAATCGGTTCTGAAGTTTACGACGAGTGACAGGGTCCGTAACGCCAGACCATTCCTCATCCAACGACTGCACATCAGGGTGCAATTTCAGTTCGGCACGCAGACCTTGTGGAAGCGGCATGGTCTCTTCTCTTCTTCGCTTCTGCTATCTTGGGGGGGTATATCCTGCACTCGTTTCAAGGTTTGGGAAGACGATGCTAATGGGTTGCAGCCGGGACGAAAACTCCGTTTTTAACTGCAGCTTGCTGACAGGTAGACCAATGCCCCAGACTGCAAGGGGCAGCGATGGTAGTTCTGGTCTAGGTTGATGCCAGGCAACCAGCGAAGGACACACAGGTTATCAAATGTGGTATGTCAGCATTCGACGAATTGCGTGCAATATGTGATTGGTTAATCCAGATCCACCTCATGCAGGTCGCTGACAAGTGGGTCATCGGATTTGTCCTAAAAGCCAATTGGAATGACGGACGGATCGGATCAACGTAGTTCCACGATTCCCTACATATGGAGAGCAATGTCAGCAACGAGGCTGTACTCCTACAAGGTGCTTCTTGTTCATTCAATGTCACCCACATACGTCACCGAGGACGGTCCTTTTGCGAAGAATCACTGGTCTAAGTGCGCAACTTTGCTTGTGGGTGGAATGAGCTCATGCAGAATGGAAACGACCTATAAATGCAAGCGGGTGCCAGGACGTCCAGAAGGATGGACCACAACTCACACCCGGCGCAAAAACAACAGCATCTAAAACAGGACCATTGACAAACGCTCTCAATATACCAGCTCCTCACATCTGAACCAAACTCGGATCTCCAGATATGTCCCCCAAGCTCAACTGGACGCCAGACTCTCTGCCGTCGTTGGAAGGACGCACATACGTGGTGACGGGAGGGAACGCCGGGATAGGGAGCTGGACGGTACACCATCTGGCTCTGCGCGGGGCGACCGTGTACCTGACCTCGCGATCGGCGGAGAGAGGAGCGGCGGCTGTCTCGTCGATAGCAGCGTCCATCAAGAAGACACACCCCGAGGTGGAGGTGGGCGATGTCGCGGGTCGGATCCACCTGGTGGTCATGGACCTGATGTCTCTACGGTCGGTGGTCGCGGGTGCGAGACGCATGCGGGCCGAATGCACGCGGCTGCACGGCGTGGTCAACTCGGCGGGCATCATGGCCACGCCGTACCTGCTCAGCGAGGACGGCTACGAGTCGCAGTGGCAGACCAACTACCTGGCGCACTGGCTCCTGACGTGGCACCTGCTGCCGCTGCTGGAATCGACGGCTCGAGTGTCACCGGAGGGCTCCGTCCGCATCGTCAACGTCAGTTCCATGGGCCACGCAGCGACGTTCAAGGAAGGGATCCGCTTCTCCGACACGGGGCTCAAAGACGCATTCACATTCCGCCGCTACGCCCAGAGCAAGCTGGCCAATATCCTCCACGCCAACGCCTTGCATGCGCGAT
>WJFF01000064.1:97737-109740 GCA_011800825.1 Fonsecaea pugnacius | reverse complement strand
ATAAATATGGATTTCTACTCGTATGCATGTTCGACACCTCGCACTGCCCGAAGCCCCAGAGGGGGATTTTCAAAACAACAAAGTCGACCGATATCCAATGGAACTGAAGGTCAGCAGCAGTATGATGCTGGGGCCTGCACTCGAATTTTGCTAACTGGGCAAATCAGGGTTGCAGCTCCGGTGTCCGAGGCGTTGATAGGCAGATTTTCCTGCAGAAATCAACGCGCCTTTCCCAAGTCCGAGGCCTACCCTCCAGCAGGCATCCAAGACAGCATCCTTCGCTTAGCCAGCATCAGCAATGAGCGACGGTGTTGGTCAGGGACGCATGAGATAGGACCACGTTGGACGTTGGGTCAGGCGGTGTGTTCGTCTGATGGAGATTTCCCGGGTGACGAGAACAACTTGGCTACGCGAAGATGTGATGCGCGATTACAAGGCTTTGAAGCGAGTGATAAACAATGCGGCCCGTTGAAGTGTTGACGGGGGAACAACGACGCGGGCTTGAAGCTAACCGATCGCTAACACGACCCAGCACCGGGGGCCAACGGCTCTTGCAGGCTGCCTAATCCCTGCCTCCCTGCCTAATCACATCTCAGTCACCGCCTAGTGAGGCCCTAGAAGCCGCCAAATGGAAAGTTTGAGCTCCTCCCGCCAGGGTTCACCCAACCACTCGTCGCCTAAAACCTCCGAGCGGTTCCCTCGTGGTCGATGTTCCTCCATGCATCATGCATGATGACTTCATCAAAACTCGAACCAAGATCGCTGCGTCCCAGGCATCTGTCAAAATGTGATCTGAAACTTTTCCCTTACACGCCCACCGAAATAATAAAACAATAACGGACTCGGCGCTATCATCACCGCAAGGAATCCGAAGCAGCTGATCCCCCATCCATAGCCTAGCTTGTCAAACAGGAGCGGCGCAAACAGGGGTACTATACCGCCTACCAGACTCCGGAATACAGACCCTCCAGCAATGGCTGAGGCGGCGTACGTCGAGAACGAATCGATATAATAATTCTGAACGGCATTGAAGACCACCACTTGACCCACCCCGTAGAAATATGTCGCCGCAATGCTCGCAAGCCAGTGAACGCGGAATTGGACAGTCCATGCGAACCAGAAGAGGCTCACTGGGATCAATACGCTGCCGATGTTGGCGAGTGGCAAGCGGTACTCAGGGAGCGGCTTTCCACCATGTTTCTCGGTCAGTTTGTTGAAGACCGTATCGATGCGAGGGACGAGGAATCGGACCGAGGTCAGAAATCCCAGTCCTGGTCCTAGATACAAGAGGCCAATTTGCTCTGAGCTGAAATTGTAGGGTGGTTCCGAGTAGATGCTCTGCATGTTGGTGTAGATGCTGTACGTGGTGCCAAAGATCAGGGCTTGGTACATGCTCATGATCAACACCATCGGCTGGACGAAAATAACGAACGGCCGTTTCATGCTCTCCTGGAGCTTCTTGGAGAGTGGTCGCTCGTCCTCGCCATCGAAGTAATACCTCGTCTTCTTCCCCAGTCCTCGAGAGTCTTGTTGGGCCAGATCGGCTTTGCGACGACCTAGGAGGACCGGTGCGTACGTTTCTTTGAGGAAGAAGTAACCAATTGCGGTATTGATGGCACAGACGATGGTGAGGATCTGTAACGAGACCAGCCCCATTAGCTTCCATTCGATTCGACTTCTTTGCTCGTTCTCCAATCGTACCCAATATATCCACCTCCATCCCAAGCGACTGACGATGACGCCTCCAAACAGAGGTCCAAGTGTCGGTCCTAGCGCATGCTGTCAGCGATATCCGCTGACATTGCGCAGCGATTCTTGTATATTCACCTAGAAGGGGTCCGAGGAGGTACCACCCAAAGATGCCCGCTCGTTCAGACGGATCATACATGTCCGATATCGTCCCACCTCCATTGGCTATCCCGACACCTGCAACACCCTCATCAGTACTCGGTACACCTCATTTCTCGCAATTTCCCTGGCCTTCAACACCGCTAGTGCTGCTTGTGATTGCTACTCACTACCGAAGAAGCCCGAAACGGTGCGCATGGCAATAAGCGTCTGGATGTTGGGGCTCAACGCCGACGCCGCCTGGAGGAGGGTAAACACGGCGAAACAGAAGATATACAGGGCCCTGCGCCCAAAGTCCTCGGACAGGGGAGCCCAGACCAGAGGCCCCAGTCCGAGGGTGATTACGAACCCCGTGGTCGTGGCGATGACGCTCTGCTCGTTCGTGTCCAGGTCTTCAGCGATCTGACTGATGCCGGGGGTGAACATGGACGAGGCCAGCGGGCTCAGGACGGCCATCAGCGAGATGATGCCCACGTTGAGGATCTTCTTGCGGCCATTCCAGGCTTTTGGGTTCTCTTCGTCGTCCGACCCGAACTGGATCCGGTGCGTCTCGTGGCTGTGGTGGCTGGCGCTGTCGACGTCCCCGTCGGGACGAAGGAGTGGTTGTCGTTCCTCGTCAACTTCGCGAGGGGGAGGGGGAGGGGGAGGCATCTGTTCCTGTCTCAAGGGGTGGTGGCATTAGAGATCATGGATTGGGGGCAATTGACTCCGACGAATTCTGGACTTTCAACGAAAAGCAAAATATGAATGAACGTGCAGGCATTGTTCAGGGGTTTTCCGTTGTTCGAGGAGAAATAGACTTCTCGATGGTATTATGCCAGATCTGTCCGTCACCTGCATCGATGACGCCTACAGATTCGGGGGCCCCTGGCCATCCACCATCCAAACGGACATTGAATCCGTTCGCCTCTCGGTGCTCGCTATTACTACTTGTAGATACGAGTACCTCTATTACTCGAGAACGAAAAACCTAATTTCCATTTATGGTTCGATCGTAGAGGGTGACCGAAGGGCCGCTTTAACCTGAGCTTTAATTGAGCCTTTGGCGGAGCATCACCGAACCCTCCCTGAGCGCTCCCTGAGCAAACACATTTGGGGCCTAATCAGGTCCTTATGATCCGGCTATCCTTGCCTCCCCGCTAGGTATCCGTTTTAGACGGGCGTTTGGAAAACCTGGTAGATTCCCTGCCCTTGCGCTGCTGCCTAAAGTTCCTTGTAACGCCTAAAGTCTCCGCTAAACTGCGAATAACTAGCGGCTACTGTTCACACTGCACTGACTCGATGCTCCCCGTGATGCTATCTAAAAAGTTCCACGTAGCTTAAACTTTTGGTAGGCTATTCTACCAAAGTAGACAAATATCGTCGTCTTCTAATTACGCGGTGTGTGAAAGCGTCTGCAGACTTTAATCCATCTCATAAAAGGGGGAATACTATTTACTCCTTACGGTGTTGAAATCTGAACTATAATGGGAAATAAAAAAGTAGAAAAAAAATGGTCACTACGAGGGTCGAACTCGCGACCTTGGCGTCAACAGTTTCCAACGCTATTAGCACCACGCTATGTAGAATTAGTTTTTTGTGCTGAATATCTCGGAGACTGAGAATCGTACCTCTAACCAACTAGAGAAATGATTAGTGGTTGCTTGAACGATTTACTAAGCGGTAGCTACTAACCTGAGCTAAGCGACCGGTTCGAACTTGAGTAGATTTCTCGTAACTTCAAACTATATAGGAAAATTTCGTTCTTACGAGAGGACTGCTCTATGACGTCATGATGTCTCCGCCGTCCTAAATGCTTCAGTCCGTCTACATCTCCCTTCAAGTTCAGGCGGCAGCCTCAGGCTGTTCTTTGAGGTCACAATCATACCGCTCAGGGACGCTATAATGGCTACACAGCTGTCTCGTATCGCTGTTCATACGTCAATTCCACCTACCGGGTTCCCTGTTGAGGTAGAGGACCGGGAATCGTGGTGGTTATCAGTGACCGACGAACAAGACCTTCGGCCTGGATGATGTAAACACTTTATCCAAGATACTCTGGACGATGGCATGGTTGTGATTGAAGGTCAGTCATGCGTTAGCATTGTTGGCTTTTCTCTAGTCACCAGGAGAAGCCGAGATGAAGCCACATGGGCCCGAGCTTAAAGTTGTTCTGGTCCGCGGGGTGCCACCGGCCTACGCTTCGGAGGACCTCTCGCGCATACGATTGGCGAGGCAAACGTCTGGGTTTTACCTACGGGACCATGACTCCGGCCGACCAGCATGGCTTACCGCAGTCGATGGCGTCTGCATCATCGAACCATGGGCCGATCTGCTCGCGTGCTTCTACAAGCTCGGTAGGTCCCGCTTGGAGGTGTGGGTGTCCATTATGGCCTCGAGACGGATAACTGGACTATCAACTGTATGCCAACGCCAGGAGGCAAGATTCGTCCTGGTTCATGGAAATATCTGGAGGGATCTCAGACAATGCTCAGGGCAGCCAGGGGAAACACGCCAGGGAAAGGGTCACAGGGAAAGAGATTGACCAGTGGGAAACCTGTCCACACCAAGCTATGCCACACAGAGTCGATGGCAGCAAGGCTGTAGAAGAATAATATTGCAATTTCGGAAAGAGAGCAAGAATCCCTTTAATGTGTATACAAATTTGGTTTGTAACTTTATGCAACAGGCAAGGTTGGTGCCCCAAAGCATGCCCTGGGTACTCACTGCCTCACATGACACAGGAATTGATTTAGATAGGTTGTACGGTATGAAGTGAATCTCTGCCGTTACCCCAGATACCTTCTGTTTTGGCGCAGGCAAAACATCCACAACTCTTCGCTGCGACAAAGCTTTGCGACTTCGGTTCCTATTTGCAAGGCCCGCACCTAGCTTGTCCTTCCTACCACGCAGCAACAGGTAGGCAAGCCAAAGGTTTGTCCAGGAAAGCCTCTATTCCAATCTCAGGTCCATCTTGACTCGACCCGCCTCTCGACCAGCGACATTCGGGACCGCCTTATCGAGCAAAGGGTGAGTTGAAAATTGAAAGCATAAGGCGAACGAGCGAGGCTTCCTTCGGCCGGATCTTCTCCTCTATCATCGTATGTAACTTTCTCTGGGACGTTCATATCCTAGTTGGATGAGAATGAAGAGTATTCTGAGATCGTCTAGCATATGCTTCCGTTACCAACGAGTAAACACTCTCACAAATCGATTCCTGCCGGGCGAATTCGAACTCTAGAGGAAGCTGGAAAGCATGCTTCTGCGGCAAAAATATTCCAGGCGATCTTGAATTACCGGTCTTCCCGAAATCTCTCACAACCTTCCACCTCGCCTAAAGTCGTGTCGACGGCTCAAGTGCCACCACGGGACGAAAATGACTTCTCCGAACAATCTACGGATCAGGGGCCTGTTACAGACATTGTGGACAAGGAAGCGCGAACGTCTCCTCTCCTCCGCAACATGTTCGACGAACCAGGAATGCGCTGCAATACTAAAAATGCATGACCCCGAACATCTTCAGATGTGACATGGGCGCAGTTCTCGCCAATACAGATCGCCAACCAATTTGCAGAGAAGGCAGCAGATGTCTTGAGCACAAAGCAGGTTGAAAGCCTTATCATTTTCTTACAAGAGCCCAGACAAGTCAATCGAGAAACCCTGAGGGGAATTGTTCAGGATCGTTTCCATACTTTCTGTCAGGCCGAAATTGCAATGACTGGAGAGTCAAGAGACCGGCTCGCAGCTCCCTCCGGACCCGAAGATGCGGCACTTGGTATTATACTACACTGTCAGTCCAAGGAGGGACATGTCGGGGAATTCTGGGACACTGAGAGCCCCACAATTCAGGCTCTTATTGCGAAAGGTCTCAACTCTGAATTTGTGTACGGCTTTGATTGGCATTGGCGTGCAGAGGAATCTGCACGACGTCCCGGAAGAGCCAACTGCCCAGCCACTCATTGGACGCAAGCGAAGCGCTCTTTACATGATGGTTTTTCATCCGACATCCTCGAAATTCTCAGCTTGCCCTGGTTGATAATTGGAGGGTCTTGCGCAAAGAACAGCTACAAACGAACCCTATCATCCCAGTCCCGGCTGATTACGCTATCTCTTTCGCTTGAGATTGATCTTCAATTCGAACTCGAGATCAGGGCGAATAGGATCAAGCGTATTGCGACATACGTCCCCCATCCGTCATCGGGCTTTTTTCATCCATCATTTGCCTCGGCCTACGCAACAATTCTGGATGCCGGTATTAGCTTTTTCCTTTGGCTGCAATGCAAGGACGATACCCCGAGTTTCTTCGCAGCAACGAAATCGGCAATTCTGCGAGGCATTCCCGGTGCGGCGCCCTTTCGAGAGCTCTACCAGTATCGGCAACGCGAGGAAGTTCTCGGCAGAAAGCTCACTGAAAACGAATATCAACCTCCGTTCTTGATCTGGGCTGCGAAGTACTTATCCGAGCGTCCTTCGGCTATCCTAAGCCGTGGAGATTCTCTAGCAAATGTCATCATCAAGAAAATCGGTCAAGCGATCAGTGCAAAGGCGGCAAATCGGCGAATGACCGGATACAAACCTTCTCCGGCCCTGAGTAGTTCTGGCAGGAAGGGGACTGCATCACGCTACGGATACACTTTCAAGCGGTTCTGGGACGGAGAATGCGTCACGGTCACGAAAAAGGGGTTATTCAAAATCTTCTTATCTGAAGACCAGCCCAATCTTGAGTTGAATGGAAGGAAGCGACTCTACGATCTTGTGGCACAGTCTTCAGACCCGGTAACAATTCATTTTTCAGCAGACGGTATCATGCTCCAACAAGGCGGAAAAGTTGTTTTTCAACAAGCCTGCACCAACATTAAGGATCTGGGGCAACGAGAACGGTGGACTGAGCAGGTCAGAATCGAATGCACAAGGAGTTAAGTGGTCCCATTTAGAGTGCCCCTGGGAGAGGCGAACGAACGAACAATTGTGTAGAGAATAATCAGCCTGAGCGTCGTGAATTCCGCAATACCACCTGTGCCAAAGACCCGCTATGTTTCGCCGTCCTTCATGTCGTTCTTCTCCAGGTCCAATAAGCGGAGAGCGAGAGACGGCGTACTTATATCCTAGAGAACCAACACAAAAGCCGACTTCTCGCGGGGCCTTCGAACGAAGTAGGCAGATATGCATTATTGCCACGCAAGAGAGCAGCATAGGAGGCGCCCAACTAAGCAGTTCGAGCGTATTAAGAAGGGGGCCGAGTTGGGATCCCCTGGCATCCTAAACGGGTCCCATCGTCTAAAGTTAACGAAAGTCGGTGTTGTGAAATGAAGACGAAGAGGGAAGACCAAAGGCTCAGGCAGACTCCGGGAGCGTTCAGGGAGCAGCAGGTGAGCCGAAGGTGAGCCAAGCGGCGAGCGGCTAATCAGAAGGGGAAGACTTAGTACAGGTTTTTCGCATGACGCTACCTAGGTAGTCAGGTGAAGGGAGCCAGATTAAGCTCCCTACCCTTGGCTCAGGGAGGGCTCGGGGTGGTGCTCAGCCACGCTCACCGTAGGCCCAACACCTCGGTCCGAAATTGTCGGGCACGCAAACAATCCGTCAGGTTATCAAGTAAACCATGCTTGGACCGTCATCTCTCCAAAAAATAATCTAAAAGTGCGCTACTGGCGACCCTATCTCCAGATGGTGCGATGAGTCGACTCTTGAACGGACTCCATGACTAAGCAAGCGCTGTACTCCAATATATGCCTATACTTTTGACTCCGTATTTTGACCATACTTATTGACCTCATGCTCGATGTTTTGTTTGTTGTACAGTTGGTGTATTCCAATACTTCTTGCAGCCCTTTTTCTCCGTTTTCTTTCTCTCTCTCTTCACGGAAAGCCGCTTCTTCCATATAAGTCGCCATACAACCATAGAGGGCAACAGCAACTTACCACGAGGATGTATGTCGTTGATTGAGCCTGTTTTCCGTTGGGGCCTGCCTGAATTTCTTCTCAGCGAATCCAACTTCAGGTTGACTATTGCTACCGAAGAAACTAAGAACAATCAATGGCCAAGCAAAGAAGCAACGACTGAGGTTGATGCCTCAGCCACGCGCTTGAGCAGACCTTTCCCTGGCTCCGGAGGTGCAGGGAGTCCAAGTCCCACGAACTTGGAATAGACATGTGACCAGTACTCTTCGTCATAGTCTCGAATAGCTCCTGAGCAGGTACAGCCATGTGGACGTTTCTTTTGCTTGTTCTCATCATCCTGGTGGTCTTTGTCGATTGCCACATCTACCCTATATCCCTCCTCCCACTCCTCTTCGGTGGTCCAGTCCGAGGCTGGTCCATCGGAATCTTCGGTTTCCCATTCGCAGTCTTCCTCGACAGACGCGGTGCGCTCATCGCATGCGTCGATGACAACCCGATTTCGGACTTTAATCGTGCCACTTCGAGGAATTTCGTCGGCACTCGTAGTACTAGAAGCCAACGAAGCCCCCGAAGCCTCCTCCAATACCTGCTGCCAGATGCAAGCGGTTTGCGTGTTACGTTGCTGGGCATGCGTCGTGATTTCATCAAGCGGTTCTCTGTTCGCAAGACAAGGACGCCAGTGTTCCAGAAGGAGTTTCATGGCCGCGTCCATAAATCTGCGGACTAATATCAATTTCTTGACACGGTGCCGAAGCCATGGGGCGTCGTGACCGTAACATGTATGCTTTGACAACAAGTCGATGATCTCGCCTCCGCTGTGGATTATATTGTTGATAGCGAGCAGTCCTAGTCCTGGGTTTTGGTTTGAGGTGAATAACTTGTTTAGCAGGGAATTTTGCAGAAGATCCAATCGGGCTTGGAGATCTGCCTTAACTTCCATGGAGGTACTCGTCACCCAGAACATGACTTAATCTTTGACATCATGGAAGGTCCAGTAGAAGAAATCAAATATGTAGATGACCTGGTCTGGATCCCACGACAATCCCCATTCCTTCTGACGCATCAATACCTCCAAAGCAGTAGGGTGAAGTCCGAACTCATCTCGTCTGGGAGGACCCCAAAGCGACTTGGTGGGAGGCCTGGGAATTTTATAGCGCAGTATCTTGTATCGACGACCACCACCAACGCATTCTCGTCACCAAATGGGTCAGTTTTCGCGACAGAGATCAGCTTGTTTAGGAGAAAGTGACATTCATCATCGAATAATTTTCCGGCGACAGGGTTATCTCCGAACCAGGACCAAGCCAACAGCATCACTGGACTTCTGCAGCCAAAATTTAGTTATCGATACAGAACCGTGGTACGCACCTACTGATCGAACAACTCATGGTTACCAGCATCGAGTTCATATCTAAGCAGGAGCTCGATTACGTCAGAAAACTCCTGCACTCGCTGACTTTGAGGTAGACCTGATCTTTTGGACAAAGCCTGTGCTGCCACGTAAGGCTGACTGCTGGGCGTTTTTTTCATTTTCCTTTGATTTTAAGGAGCGATCGACAGAGGAATTCCTGCCAGTCACTGTTAACCAAAAACCAAAGCCCGCATGGCCCGTTGGGAACCAGAAACTCTATTTTGTCTCTTGGACTCAACTCATGAGCCTCCGACTTTTCTCATCGGATTCTGGAATTGCTGCACGCAGGTATTAATATGACAGCGACGTAACTTTTCTCGAGGGAGAGTGAGAAAGGCACTAACCGCCTGTGCTATCGGGCTAAATGGAAGCTACCCCTTATGCAGATAGTCCACTGGGGCTTCCCTCTGAAACAGAAGTCTCCAAGGTACGGAGAGGTAGGCACGTAGGTCACGTTAGGTCTAGCCGATCGATGGGGAGCCTAATTAGAGCCCCCTTGTAGACCACTGTGCTGCTCAGTAAGGCTCAGTTAAAGCAGCTTTCGCTCACCCTCTAGGATTTAAACCGTAAATGGCAATTAGGTTTTTCCTTCTCGAGTAATCTAGGTACCGAGTACGTCGTTTCTTTACTTAAGCATAACCAAGGCTCGAAAATGCCCTTTCCATTGTGTCCATCCCATTCGTGTGCTAGCTAGTCTACCTCCCATTTGCGTACTAGTCTACATTCCATTGGTGTTCTATGTGCTACATTTACCTTGCTGCCACATTTTGACATTCTTGACCGTCAGACCGCGTTCGTTTCCCGTTCCCCAGCTCGGTTCCCACTCGGATCTGGCTAATTGACGTGTCAGCATGGATTGTGAGAGGTAACAGGTCACACTGGACTCACCGCCGTAGAAGTCAGAGGCTGCACTCTCTTTTCCGTCAACCCATGGCTTGCCACCAACTCCGTCCCTGTATAACATGTGTCAGCGATGGTGAAACAAAGAAGCAAGGCAGCCAGTCAAAACGTACGGGAACCAGCCATTGCGACTCCCGACCGCAACATTGAGAATCAGGTAGAATTTTTGATCGAAAGGTGCATTCTTATTCGAAGAAATGTACCAAGGGTTTGTGAGTTGCGTCCCGTTTTCGTAGTCACCTTGGAAATCGCCGCGTTGCCATAGATCCTGTTTCGTGAAGTCGACGTAGAGAACTTGCTGCAGTCGATTATCGACCCATGTGTAAAGGTAATCTTTAGACCACTCGAGCCCGAACGTGTGAAAACCGTCGGAATAGTCTGTTCTTTGAATCTTGTGTTGTTGTGTGGTCCTGAAGAAGTTGTCGGTCTTCCACGAGGTACCTGACGTGTTTCAGTTCAACAAGATCACTCTCGAAACCGAGACTGAGTTTCGCTCACCCCAATGGATTGTGCTTGAGACTGCCTCTCTTCCGCCGTTTCTGTAGCCACGCGCGTTACCGCGACTTTCCATAATGTCAATCTCGCCACTCAGCGGCCAGATTCCATATACAGAATCTTCGGGCATCATCCAGATTGCCGGCCAGAGCCAATCGCCCTTTGGCACCTTGGCCACGACTTCAACACGACCATACAGGATCGATTTGGCACCTTGCGTAGTAAGGCGTGCTGATCTCACGGGGTTTATGATTGTGTGGGAGGAAATGTTGGAGGTCCTGCTGCATTCATCGGCATAGTATTCGGCAGTTTCGCTGGCTGTGCATGAACCGTCACCATGTTTTGACTGTTCCAAGTTCAGATGATAACTGATCCACAGGTTAGAATCTTTCAGCAGCCCAAGGGCCGTGCAACTACTGACCCTTTGTATAGTTGGCTTTCAGTAATATCGGTTGTGGCAGTTGTGAAAGTGGGAACGATGTGAAGTCCATCTCCATCAGTAAAGGCGTTTCGGCCATCCGTTGTTGTCCAGTCGAATGAGCCCGTCCCAAACCCGTCAAGTTGGACTTGATGACTCCAGATGGATTTATCGAGGGTGCTGAAGGAATCGTCCAGGACTAGACAATACTGCAATGGAAGACTCTGTGTCAGTGAAGCACAGTCAGACGCAAATAGGAAGCCGAACCTCGTGGTTGGGAACGCCGACCGCGATCCTCCAGTTCACAACAGCGCTGACAGCTATCGCAAGGAGAAGCCCTCCCAGGATATACCAATTGCCCTTGCGAGGCGCTTTGTATTTCTTGTCCGCAGTCCAAGGTTTCTCAATCCTGCTTGATGTCAATGATGCTCGAATAGTTAGAGAGGGGAACAGATGGAAGAGCAACTCACTTTCCGTCCAGCAGATAAGTCTTAAACTCATGGTTGCGCATCCCGCTCACACGATAGCTGTTGAAGCCTCGGAAGAGATCCTCCTCGGAACCGTCTCGGGTACGATCGTAGCCATAGTTCTCTATCGACGCGACCTCGTTGTTGCTGTGACTTGGCATCTGAGGACTTGGATGACTTGCTTGATGCGCTGCATAGACGAAGTCGGGGTTATGAGAGTTTGCGATCGGCGACGTCATCTTCTCTCTCGTCGTCTTTGCCCGAGACTGATTGACACACAAAGGCCGTCAAGGTGACTGCGAGACAATGATAACGTTGCGGCATTCAACTTTTGCGTCGAGCTGTTGTTGGCAGTTCACCCAAATCGATCGGCATGGGTGGCGACTTTCATGTGCTCTTACAGACTGTTCTCCTGAGACACGCTCGTGAGCCGTGAGACATGTGCTCGACGCGCAGAAGTGGGAGTAGCCTTTCGCCCCGAGCAGGGACAGTAAACTCTAGATTCGAAATCGGTACTGGCTGAACATGACCGGTGTCCGAAACTAGCTCTGGAAAACGTTTGATCTCGCGTTATTGGAGGCGCATGT
>WJFF01000064.1:75090-85160 GCA_011800825.1 Fonsecaea pugnacius | reverse complement strand
CATGAAAGTCCACTCAATGAGGCTGTGTTGTCATTTAAAACATACAGATTGAAAACGAGGGAAGCGAAGCCCTGATCTACTGATGCAACCTCACGCATACCCGCATACCGGAGCCTCGCTTAGCAGGCCTTCGCTCAGGCGCAAACCCACATGGCTCGAATTAAATTCCAAACCTGGACATAGCAGGGCCAAAAGGAGAAAACAGCCCCCTACCTCCATTTCCCAGCAAATGTATGTCAGAACTTTTATTGCGAGGCTTATTCTTCCTTCCGACACGGCTCCCGCAACCTTTGGGGGCAACGGCTACAAAGAGGGGGATTCGGCACGCCAATAATATTTGAGAAGAGAACATGGGCGGCGTTAAATCTGTGTCAGACAACGGAGACTAGGCCATAAGGTCATGATCAAGGCATCCCATGGGTACAATCGCTTTGTCCTTGTACCTGCTGCCACAGCCGGTCAGTGTCCCCATGTATTTGTGACACTACAGAGCGCATCAGTCCGACAAACATTTCGTGTCCCATGGCGCGTCAATGTGGTGTATTTCGACAAAGTCAATTTCTTCGATACCAGAAAGTCCAGATAGGAGTCCTTCCTGCTTGCTGAGATTATCAAGGCGTGGAGAGTTTCGCCTGCACCTCAAGTTGTCCATATTCTCTGATTGAAAGATAATGGTGCGTACAGATTATGGCCGTTACCCTGGACATCGCAGAACGGCTTCAGGATGCACTTCCAGTCCTGGTCGCTTGGGCTACCGTCTGTTGGAAACAAATAGATCTTCCCGACCCGCTCCATTTGAGCACGGATATAGGTAGTCTGGCCCTTTCTAAGCTTGCCCAGCAATGAACCCGGATGCGAACTCGATGAATACAGGGCTCGTGCCTTCAGAAATCCTGCGAGGGGCAACATGATGAACCAGCCACCTATAGCCGCGGCGGCTCGCACATGGTCTTCCATGGTCATCTCGACTTCATTGCCAAACGGGTCGACGTAAGCCGCCATCCGACGAAGTTCCGCAGGCACCTGAGGATATTCTCTGTGTTCATCAGGGAATGAGGGTGTCGTTCTGTTGCCCAGATGGAAAGGTACCGAGGCGCAGTAGCGATCCACAATCTCTTGGATTCGGAAGCCAATGTACGGCTCGATGGCCGGGTCGACATCAATGCCGATGTCCTTTAGACCTTCCGAACATATTGTGATCAGACGGATTGTCCCAATCTGGGAACTCCGAGCAGCATTGTTGACATGAGAGACTGCGAGCGAGGAATATACCTCACACATGCCTTCATAAACTCCGGCATCGCGTATGGATTGATGTAGCTCGGATACCGGGACAGATACTGGCCGCCACGACTTGGGGAGGGCGTCCATCCATGCTTGCAGTCTCTTCTCAAGGTCGAGCGCCCTCTCCAAAATGACCTTGTAGAAATCGGCCAGGCTGAGGCCTGCGACCTCAGGGCCGTCTCGCGCCAGCACAAGCAACTCTGCTAGTTGAACGTTCAAAAGATCAAGTTTCGCAGAAGGGAGGACTGCAGTATCGTCCGCAAGGAGTTCTGGACCCAGCTCCACCTTTTTCCCGAACTGCAAGGCATAGTTGATATGACGGCTTCGCATGGCATTGAAGAGCCGCTGGGAGAGCGGAGTCTTGAAGCCATCTCTGCCTCTATGCTTGAGTAGGGCTACCGCACCTTGCTGATGGACGCCCGTGTCAACCAAGTGTACAAAGCGCCGATTGAGGGAGTCGTAAAACTCCAGCATGAAGACGGTGGCGAGCGTCTCGTCCGTTTTGGATTTGACTGGATCTTGCAGCAAAGGTTTCAGGCCCGTCACGGCCTTCGCATATGCTTCGCGTGCACGATAAGAGTCGACGTATCGTGTCATCCACATTGACGTGATATTGATGGCGACGGCGTTGATAGCCTCAGCCAACGCCGAATGAGGGGCTGTGTTCAAGTATATGGGGAGGATGTGTTCGATGAACATGTTGGTGCTTGGATCCCGGGGGATGTTGACGTAGTTTGTAAAGAAGTAAGACAACGACTCCATCTCGACGTTTCGAGATGGTGGAGTGAAGAGAACAAGATCATACTCGTAGGGATGATCGAAATCATCATTTGCCCACGGTGGGCTTGGGAGGTGACTGGGAGTGTTGCCCAAGACATCGCCAGCAGGTGTATATCTTCTCTTCTGCCGTTTCGCGCCGGTTTTATGGGAGACGAGGAGAGTCTCGTCCTTGTGCACAGCTTCGAAGAAGTCTCGATATCCCGGACATTGCTGTTTCCTTTTGATGCAGATACCGCAGTGAGGCCGTACCTCGTCACACTGGAATCAATCAATCAGCCAAAACATTGATCACAACCGGGCACCCGACGAGGGTCCTCAGATGTTGTGTAGTGGGTATTGGGTATACCTACCTTGACACGACGTTTCCTACACGCGTAACATCCTTTACTGGGGCCTTTATAAACCATCTCGTTCCCTTTTTAGGAAGAAACGTTTTGTCACGACACGGACAATGCACAAATGGTGATATGATTAGAACAAACAAACAATCTCTGGAGGAGCGTCACGGTTTTGCCTCAATTAATGCTGGGGATGTGGGACGTTTAAGCCAAACCGCCACAGCCATAGCCCATCTGATATAACTCGAATCGTAAGGCTACCCACGCCGGTCCCATCTAGGCAGCATTGTATCGATCCCTTACCCTGGAGTTAACGCAGTATGCCAGTGCGAAGTACAATTGTAAAACACAAATACAAACAGCGAGCAAATTTACGAGGTACTCTGTGCTTGTGCGTATCTCTATTGGGCGCCATGATATGCAATGAAGATACCGACTGGCTGGCAGGGTCTTGCCCCGGCCGCCCGGCGCCGAGAATGGGGTTCTTCGCTCCGGCGGGCATGAAATGAAATGAAATGAAATGGTGGCTGTGCTTTTCTACCCCACCGCGTGAAACCCACATCTTTTCCAACCGGTGATTAGCAGGGAAGCTCTGTTATGGTTTTTGCTTAACGATCAGAGAAAGGAGGGGACCAACCAGTGGTGCCAGGGTGGCCGTGGGTGGTTTGGATGCTCGTACCCTAAGCAAATCTAAGTAAACGGGCAAGGTTCTCACGCGTGTCCATTGTGGCTGGGGGCCTGTAAATGACGACAATTGATAGTCCAAGACGGGACAATAACTGATTGATGTCCCCGTCGTACGAGGTACTCGGAACATTACCGAGTAGATACGTCCGTATCCCCTGGGGAGGTTCGCACCTCTCGAGTATCATCACGCGAATACGCAGTACGAGTACGAGTACTCAAAGCAACTCCCCGCCCAGCCTTGGACGGGGCGCTCAGACAGGAGGGGATCATGAGATAGTCCCCCTTTCTTCTCCTGTGTAGAGAAATCTAGGCAGCAACATTCATGGTCTATCCGTCCCTTTTGTGTCCTTCTGTTCGCCTCTACGAGTGTACTCTAGCAGCGGATGGGGATCTACATGTTCCAGATAGGAGGGTGATGGACGACTGTCAACTCAGCATGGACGAGTGTATTTAATGGAAATCAATATTTAGCTACCTGAACAACGGTACGCTATCTATATCAGAGACCCAGGAGAGCGAGCTCACCAAGGCATTTGCACACCGTTTTGATCCCAGAACTTGCCGCTGTGCGTGGCCTTGTCGGCCTTGTCGAAAACAGATATCAGCCCACTGACAGAGTCCTCCAACTTCACTGGAACCTCTTCTGCCTTCATGCCCGCGAACTCGGCGGCGGTATTGCCCATGGCTGTTTCAATTCAAAGGTCAGCGTCGCTGCTAGTGGGAGTATTGTCGTGGAAGATACGCACCTGTCTGAACCCAACCCGGCTGCATGGCAACCACGGCAATCCTGTCCTCTTCGCGGTGAATCCGGCTTACCGCCCAGTTCACGGCTGCTTTGGACATGCCGTAGGCAATCATTGGTAAGGGGTAGCTATCTTGGAGACCGTTGCTGCCAATATTGGAGGAGATGATGAAGAATTTTGGCATCTGCTTGGAGGCATTCAACAGTTCTTGCGTGGCCTGGTAGAGCAATATTGGCGCCAGCGTGTTGACTTGCAGGTGCTCCATGATGGTCTCTGCGGAGGCTTCTTTGGCAGGGCCGAAGTGCTTCAGAATGCCCGCGTTGGCCACCACGACATCCAGCGCGGTGATGTTGTGGACTGACTTGAGGTGGTCGACAAGGTCAATCGCCGCTGTCTTCGATGAGGCGTCGTACTTGACAACCACAATCTTGCTGCCAGACCCAACAGGTAAGGAAGTGAGGGCGCTGGCAGCCCCAGAATCCGGCCCATCTCGAATGGCGGCGATGGCTAGTGTATTGGGCCGCGCAGCGTAGGTGGACAGCAGCCCCTTGCCGATGCCGGATTTGCTTCCAGTCACCAGAACGGTATTGGCGAAAGACATGATGGCTTTGTGCTCGTAATTTATTGCCTTGGTCGAGGACGTGGGTATGAAATTGTGCTGAGGTGGTTGCTTTGGTATCTTGCTGTCGTTGACTTGCGATGCTGAACAGACAGTTTTTGAGACATGATAGTCGCTACATTATATAGTTGCCCGACTCTGGCTTTCAGTATCTGCGCACCCTCACGCTCATCAGGTCAGTTCTTTACTCTTTCCACATTATCTCAGCAATCGCGTATTTTATGCAAGAAGCACATTGTTTCCCAATAGAGAGCTTGGTCTACTACAACCGTCGTGTTGGTCCGTCGAAGAGAACGACAGCCACAACATGCCAGAGAGAAAGTCTTCTGCAGGGAAGCCCATGGTTCTCTTGCGCTCTTCAAATGCCTTTGATGTCGAAAACCTCGCAAAGGGCTGACCAACCAATGACGTCGGCCTTGTTTGATTGGCTGTGTTTTCCTTTCCAGATTGAGACAGTGGTCGCGTCTTCTCTACCTAGGTAGTTGGCTGCGCTGAGAAGAAGTCTAGGGGGATTATGACAATGCGTACCTACGTGCTTTGCTAGTCACGGCTGATTCTTCTCTCCAGGAGATTGTTCAGCAGTCTCCTCCAGATCCTGGCGGTGTAACATGGTTGCTGTTCGTGAGAACCTCTCATATCCTAGGCAATTGGTGGAGTGGCAAGAGCCCAAATGCCAAAGCTCATGTCGGAGGAGTATTGATCAGGGAAGTTTGCGCTATTTCTGAGTAGAAGGCAAGATTCCTGTTACAGAGTCCGCGGGGTTGACACCGTCCCACTAATTTTTCAACTCGGCTCACGAGCAACGGCAGCCTTATGCAGCCTTGCGCAGCCTCGATATGTTACGAGACACTCGGCTGAGTTGCCTGACGTAACAATGGATTTATTCCCCCTGGCAGCCCTGGGTAGGGAGATATTTCGCCGTGGACTTTGGCCACAGATGCATTCTGATGGCTCCGATTACAATGACAAGCACATGGTGGTCGAGTTGGATGACCTCGACGCTCAGATATCACTCAAAATGATCCCAAGATAATCGAAGGAGGCGCAACATGGCGCCACAATCCTTGTCCACTCCCAACACCTCGAGCGCAGCGTCCACCCCAACGCCCTCGCCTGCGCCCTCACCTATACCTCCCCCAGTCCCTGTCGAGACTCACCCCAACCGAGGCAAACCGCAGGTCAATCGACTCGCCCCTGATCCAAGTCGTCTTGCTCCTGAAGATGCGTACAAGACTTTCTCGCCGCCGCGACTGCGACCAGTCCCTGAAATCAGCGGCTCCGCAGCCGCAAATGCCGCCGCCGCTGCTCTCCGACCAGCGGTTGCGTCTCTACGAGCACCGCCAGCGATCCCCCCGGTAGCTGCTAGAATAGCCGAAGAAAGACGTCGGGCGGCAAGCAAGAGACGGAAACCACCTCACGTTTGGAAGAAATTACTGTGGATAAAACAACATGGGTTCCCGGACAACTATACGGATACCGAGACCTTTCTTGACCACCTACAGAGGAATCCCCGGCTGCGGCCCTACGACTTCTGGCCCCTGGTGGCAGACTCAGCCGTCATTGTGCAGCACGTGTGCTCCGTGGCCATCTTTATCTGCGCCTATGCCGGGATCTACCAGGGCCGTCTGTCCCCGGTCTCGGTGGTGACCTGTGGCACGATTTTGACGGTCGGCGGATGGATCATGTGGGACTACTGGATGGGTCAGCAGGAAGCAGAAGAGTTCGCGGCGCTGCAGAAGGGCAATCGGTTGTCGGTCGATGTCGACGATGGTGCGAGTACCAGCTCGGGAGGCTCTTCCAAGGTCCAGATGAACGGTAACGGGCATGTTGGTAATGGACACGCGAACGGCCTTCTAGGAGGGAGAGGCGTGGGCCTGAAACTCTCGACTACAAACCTCGGGGTCAAGGATCATGAATCGAAATTCCCTGGGAAACATACCCAGTCCCTGTCCAAGTCGTCCTTCCAGTCGATTTCCCCCATCGACCCACTGGGTGATGGCTCCGTTGAACCATTCCCCGACCTGCGACCGACAACATCTCGGCCACAAGTGCCTCAATCGCCGAGCATAGTATATAGTCCGACGACGTTACCGGCCACTATATCCCCTCGGAACCAGGCGCGGCTCAAAACACTTAAATCTGCTTCCTTGATCTATTTTGCACTATTGGGACTTTCGCCCATTCTCAAATCACTCACAAGATCAACATCATCAGATTCCATCTGGGCGCTGGCGACATGGCTTCTAATCATCAACATATTCTTCTTCGACTATGGGAGTCTTTACCTGCCCAAAAAGCCTGAGAATGCTCCGCGAGGCCCTGGAATATCCAATGCCACACCCACAGATCCATCACCACCTCAATTGAGTAATACTTTCCGGCCGCCTCCATTTCCCTCGTCGCTGTCGACTAACGCAGCCTTGATGGCTAGTACGGTGCTTGCTTCGCGCCTCTTGACTACTACAGCAGTGTTTAGCTTGACTCTGTTTTCCATCCAAGTGTTTGGTCTGTTTCCGGTGTTTCGGCGGCATCTCCATTACAAATCGTTCAAGTTGCATCTGCTACTGACGTTCGCCCTGGTTACAATGTCCACCTGCGGCCTAGGCTTGATCTTATCCAAATCCTACACTCATACATATGGCAACTGCGGGCTCTGCTGGGGTTGGATCTGGCATGTGATTTTGCGGAGTACGATCGGGTTTATGGTCGGGGGATTCAGTACAGCATTTGTCATGGGCGGATGTTCGTGGTGGCTAATTGGGCTGCAGCGATATAAGAACGTGGTGATTGGGCCCTGGGATCCAGCCAAACCCGTACTTGCAGGCGGTGTTTATGGAAGAAGTAGAACTGGGACCGATTGACCATAAAGCCGTCTCGTTCCTTTCGAGGAGGGGGTATCCAATCACATGTGGTACATTCCGACCCGGTATCGGAATGCGCGGTTACGCCCACATCTCGGAGTTGGAGAAAGGCTGTTTTGCCACCAAACCAGCGTTCGCATTGTGCCCGAGCGGCTTCGAGAGGCGTGGTTCCGAGATGCTTGGACGAAGATATTTCGGTCTGATGCCGTCCATTCCTCCATTTCGGAGGATCTCGAGATCGCTGCTCGTCACACCTGCTTCTCCAACATCGGAAGAGGGGTTTTTTCCTTCGCTGCGCCCTCCGCCCAAACAATGGGCTGAGATAGACTCGAAGACCAAAGAGCCACCACTACACCAAATCAGCAACAACTGCGGGGTCGAAGCTCTAATGACGAGGCGGTTGGGCCGTGGGAAAAACTCATCCATATCTCTGGCCCTCGGGTTCCTGCTGATGAGACATTCTTACAAAACAACCTCGTCCCTCACCAACTTGAATTCCTTTCCCATTCCTTGTGAGTTGTGTCTGCTCCCAACGGCATTGACTTGGACCTTCATCGTCACCAATCCATCTCGTCCATCCTCTTCCAAGAACTAAAACAATGGCACCCAATCTCCCCTTTGAACTAAAAGACCCCGACTTGCTGCGCCAGGACTCTTACGTGCACGGCGAATGGGTCCAAGCAAAGAGCGGCAAGCGCTTCGACATCATTGACCCGGGCTCAGACAAGACCTTCGCCTCTTGCCCAGATAATGCAGTTGAAGATGTCGATGCCGCCATCCAATCCTCATACAAGGCCTTTCAGGAATACCGCGTCCTGAACCCACGTAAACGGGCCCAACTGCTGATGAAATGGCATGAACTCATCACCGCCGCCAAAGACGACCTCGCCAAGATCCTTACCTATGAAACTGGCAAACCTCTGGCCGAGTCTATCGGCGAGCTTGACTATTCCCTCGGCTTCACCTGGTGGTTTGCCGGCGAGGCAGAACGCATCCAGGGCTCTGTCTTTACCCCTTCCGCCCCGAACCGACGTACCTTTGTTATCAAGCAGCCCATCGGTGTTGCCGTCGCCCTGGTGCCATGGAATTTCCCCATTGCTATGATTCTGCGGAAAGCAGGTGCGGCATTCGCAGCAGGCTGCACCATGGTTGTCAAACCCAGCCCAGAGACCCCCTTGACTTGCTTGAGCCTTGCATACCTGGCCACTAAAGCTGGCTTTGCTCCAGGCGTCTTCAACGTGCTCACTACAAGTCTCGCAAACACACCATCCCTCAGTGAGGCCATGTGCGTCCACCCGTTGGTCAAGAAGGTCACCTTCACGGGTTCGACCCGCGTGGGCAAGATCGTGGCCGGCCTGTGCGCCAAGAACCTCAAGAAATGCACGCTGGAGCTGGGCGGCAACTGCCCCTTCATTGTCTTTGACGATGCCGACCTGGAGCAAGCCCTCGGCCAGTTCATGGCTCTGAAGTGGCGGCACGCCGGCCAAGCGTGTATATCCGCCAACCGCCTGTACGTGCAGGCTGGTGTGTACGAGAAGTTCACACAGATGCTGGTAGAGAAGACCAAGACCCTCAAGGTTGGCCACGGCGCCGAGAAGGGCACCACCATGGGACCTGTGACGACACCAAGAGGTCTCGCCAAGGCTGAAGAGCAGGCTGCCGATGCCATCAAGCACGGCGCCAAACTCCTGCTTGGGTCTGGCAAGGCGCACAAGGGCTCTACCTCGGATGAGGGCTCCGGCGCCGGTAAGGGCGTGGGCGGCTACTTCATGGACCCGACCATCCTGGCGGACATGAACGAGGAAATGCTGCTCGCCAAGGAGGAGACATTTGCACCTGTCACGGGTATCTTCAAGTTCGAAAAAGAGGAGGAGGCCGTCAAATGGGCTAATGACACGTCCATGGGTCTCGCCAGCTACGCCTTCACCAAGAACGTGGACCGCCTGTGGAGGATGCTGGAGAACTTGGAGGCTGGCATGATTGGATTGGTGAGTCTTTCCCGGCTGTTATCTTAATTCCACCTCTTCGCTGGATCCGTCTATGTTCGTGTCTTGTCCCCCGAGGTTGAGGATTGGTGAGAGCCGGATCCAAAGAGGAAACAAGACAAGGAAGGAAGACAACAAAAGAAGAGGACTTTCTCATGCATCCGTTGTTGTATATGGACTCTCGCTAATCTCTGCAAATAATCTAGAACACCGGTAACTCGTCAGCCGCGGAGTCACCTTTCGGTGGTATCAAGGAGAGCGGCTACGGCAAAGAGTCCGGCAAGGACGTCGCTGTCAACGAATATCTGATCTCCAAGACGGGCACATTCACCATCGACGGACAGTATTAGGCGAGGCAATCTTTGCTATCCTTACCTTCCCTTCCCTCCGCTCTCTGAACAAGGATCGAGTTGTGAGAGATGGGACGGGTGCGAGGGGTGGAGTGGTGATAACTTTTGTGTAGGCAAGGTGAGCTGTACGTTGGGGTTACTTGATAGGAGGGAGCTCAGGGGCCCATGAAGAATCTCAATCAATGGAACCAACTGGTCTACCCATGTTTCGCAACCTTGTAACAAGGGCAGAAAGGGGACCGTGTTGACAATGATCCATCCATTCGGTGGCACAAAGCGCAATAATGGCATTATCTACATATCACGGATAAAAGGTACAAACCGTACCTCGTACTGACTGACGTATTATGTATTCATATTCTATGTTCCGTGTTCCATGTTCTGTACTGCAAGCAAGGTGATGTGTCAATCTTCCTTGAAGCT
>WJFF01000064.1:49208-61690 GCA_011800825.1 Fonsecaea pugnacius | reverse complement strand
GTGAATGGAAGAAAAAAAAATCCAGTCGAAGGGGGAGAGGGTTGATGGTCTTTTATGTGTCTTCGTTATCGTGTATGTGGTTGCAATGCGGAATCTGGCTTCGACCTTCCAGACTCCAGACCCTTGCGTACCTGACGAGCAGCCTTCGGCAAGTTGTCCCTGCGGCCATCCATCGCATCTAAGCTCTGCTTACTGTGGATATCAGGACGACCGAGTATTCCAAAGTAGGTATGTAGGTGTTGGACAGGGATTCGGGAAGCAAAAAGACAATGTCCATTATCAGCAGGTCCGACATGGCCGAGATAGACATTGGGAAGGGGGGAAAAGGACAGCCACGGGCTGCGCATTATTCTCGGATGGCCTTCACCCATGATCCTTCGCCGCGCGCAAACTAAACAAGCCCTCATTCGAGAGAAGGGTTTAGTGCTCACGCTCCGAGGTGGTTGCCATGGGAGGGAACCGCGGCTTTTGCCCAGGCACGGGGTACTGTACCAAACCCCTCACCCTGTTTGCAGGCATAAGCCAGTGCCTGATTAGGGAGAGCGTGACTAATACAGGTTGGGAGGGAGGCTGGAGAGCAGGCGAGCACGCAAGGCGGAGGCGAAGGAACCACGAGGAAGGCGATGAGATGGATTGGCCTTGGAATATTCTATTTTCGTAAGATGCTGTTGATAAGCATTTTGTCCTGCCTACTCTAGCCGGAAACGGAAAGGCTAGCGCCATGTATATGTATAGTCATTGGCCACTTTGGGTAAGCGGAACGTTGTCGAGCCGACATTGGACGTCGTGGGGTAAAAGTGGGGCAGCCGCTGACAGTAGACCAGCATCGCTATCTTCAGTGACCGCCACATGCCTAACTTGGAGCATTCCCCAATATCAATCAACATGACCGCTGTCACTCTGATCAATTTTACTCCTTCCATCAGGAGCCTGCTATCTCGGCCATTGACCCATGCTGCTCACCTGTGCCTGGCCGACACTCCTGAACGAGCACAGCTCGACAGTACGAGTATGACTGCAACCATCGCTTGTTACCAACCGCTCCAGGTCCATTCCCGCCTTTTCCCACCTCTGCAAGCATTCCCGGACGTTGTCAGCCGCCTAACACCAGTTTAAATCACACCGATACCCGTTTGACCGCCCGATCGGGTCAGGCTCTCCGACTAAATAACCGCAAAAGATCTTGGGATGATTGGAGCAATTCCCCATCTAACACCTCCCTCCTATTCAGGTATCAAGATCTTACCATCACGGTCGGTGAACCCGGCATAGAATGCCCGTGATTAGAATCAGGCTGCAGAAATTACCAGGCTGCGAAGTCTCCTTGTATTTGGAGTTCCGATATCGAACCTGGACGAGAACCCTCATTGTCTAAAACCAACCACACGCATCGCGCACCTTCCCCACAGGTAGGTAGGTTTGGTCAATATTTGGGCCTAACATACATGGTCGTTCAGCCACGCCACGAGAGTGAAAATTTTACAAATTCCTGCCTGATGCAGTGTAAGACTCTGCCGCTCCAAGTTGGGTGGTGTGGTGGCTATTGATATCGACCACTGATCCAATCCTGCCAGATATACTTTTGAGCACAGGGTAACCCTGGAAAATAAACCATACCGCCCCAAAAATCAACATGCTGCCAGATTCAATCCGACGCACTCTATTTTTGCAAGTTCTGCACGAAGGAATCCAGGTTGAACTCCTCTTCGTACTGTCTCTCGTCCCAGAGTTCGCCCACGTCGTCGAGCCAGCCTTTTTCTCCTTTTTTCCTGACTTCACCTGTCTCAAGGTCGACCATGTCCTCGTCTTTGGTACCTCCCGAGTCACCTGCATTTTCCGCTGTTTCTCCGAGATTGAAGAGGTCCAGAATCTGATCTGTTTCCATGCTCCCTAAGCCTGCATTCTGTTGATTGACAACAGTGGATGCAACGTCAATCTTGAACCGTTGAAGACTCAGGATCTTTTCTTCCAAGGTCCCACGTGTAATCAGGCGATAGACGTTAACGACCTTCTTCTGGCCAATTCGGTGCGCTCGATCCATGGCCTGGATGTCTTTCTGCGGGTTCCAGTCGTGTTCGACAAAGATGACGGTGTCGGCACCAGTGAGGTTCAATCCAAGACCACCCACACTCGTCGTCAGCAAAAGACAATCATAACTTGGATCGTTGTTGAATTGGTTGACAATATTTTGGCGCTTGGTGGCTTCCACGCTCCCATCGAGTCGCAGGAACTGCACACTAGGAAGCAGCTTGCCCAGAACTTCCGTTTGTACCATATCAAGCATCTCCTTCATTTGGCAGAAGATCAGTGCCCGATGTTGCGACACATAATTCGAAGCAGACATGTCATTGGTATCATTGGATACGCCGATGCCGCAATCAATGAGCAAGTCGCGCAACGCACCCAGTTTGGGAGCATGGGCAATATCGCGCAGACTGGATTTGGATGCTGCAAGTTGTTTTTGGATCGCCTCGTATTGCTTGTTTCCCTCCTTGACGACAAGGGCAGGAGAGTTGCACAATTTCCGCATGTACTGTAAGGCTTGGAAAATGTGCTGTTTGGCCTCCTTATCCGCTGAACCGATGCTGTTCTCCACTGTCTTACGCTCCTTCTTGAAGAAGTCTTCGAACAGACGCTTCTGCAGATCACTAAGATCACAATAGTAGTTCTGCAGAATCTTGGGTGGTAGATCGTTGAGGACTTCCTCTTTCAAACGCCGCAACAAAAATGGCAAAACCTGCTTGTGAAGAGCCTCAATTGCCAATGCACCAGCCTCTTGTTCTTTGGAAGAGGACTTTGCATTCCGGCTAGCCGCAATCGGTTTCGCAAATCGATCCTGGAAGACTTTCTCCGTACCAAGGAAACCAGGCATAAGAAAGTCGAACAGCGACCAGAGCTCCAAGACGTTGTTCTGGATTGGTGTTCCAGAAAGAATCAGTCTGTGGTTGCTGACCAGCCTTTTCACGGCCTGGGTAATTTTGGCCTTTGGGTTTTTAATCAGATGACCTTCATCCAATACGCAGTAATTCCAAGTGATGGATGTGAGAATATCGTTGTCGTTTCTGCACACATCGTAGGAAGTTATGACCACATCTGCTGTTTCGAGTAAAGGACGCCGGCTGATCCGGTCCGCTGGGGGGCCCACGTATGCCACACAGCTCAAAAATGGTGCGTATTGCTTGATCTCCTGTTGCCAATGGCCCGACAGCGTTGGTGGACAGACAATAAGGGATGGCAAACGCCTCATATCGGGTGCTTTGGTCTTGGCGTACTCGTCGGCCCGTATGTGATGATCGCTTGCTACAATACACAGAGTCTGGAGAGTCTTACCGAGACCCATGTCATCGCACAGGACGCCATGAAGGTTGTACTTGTTGAGAAAAGCCAACCAGTTCACTCCTTCTTGCTGATACGGTCGCAATTCCGCTTTGATTGCCACAGGGATCTGGAAAGGCTCGACCTTTTTCGGATCAAGCATTTGCGCCATGAATTTGCGCTCCCGTTCACGTCCTTGGAGCAATGACTCCGGCATGCCTGGCGGGTCAGGGATACCCGCTTCCAGAGGCACCAGCTTCACCAATGTTGCGAATGATGTAGTCGCAAGGAGACGGATATCGTTGTTGGCATCACTCATCCGGCCGAGAACAGGTACAATCAAGAAAATTACATATGGCAGGATCCTGTCGCCCATAGCCTGGATGAGGTGATAGACGCATTCGGTTATCCCTTGTCTGTCCCTCAGATCCAGTGGGTTGCTGATGTTAGGCAAAACATCCTGCACGAGCCTTGTCATGCCCTCAACAGGAATGACACTGCATATCGTTGCGAAACATTTGGCGGCGCTATATCTTATGACCGAGAGCCTGCTTCTCATCGCTTTTCCAATGAGAGGGCTTAGCGACAAAACCCACTTGTGCAAACCGGCGTCCAGTGTAGGTGACATCGTTCGCAACGCTGACATAGAGTCAACTAATGATTGGCCTTGCTCTTCGTCGACTTGTAGAGTAGCCGGGTCAGATGGCTCGATGAGCTCGTGGATCGGGCCCTCAATCAGAGTTCTCAGCACAGGGAGTTTTTCAAGGAGCTGAGCACCGTATGATTGCGCCAACTCATCAAGAGCACGTCTGGCACCCCGCCGCATGATACGAGCCTCCTTGGCCTCTTGCTCAAATCGGGCAGCGTCGGGATGGTCCTTCCTGTCTTCTTCTTTTCGTAGCGACAAAACAATGTCCTCAAACGCGGCGTTGGGGCCGAATTCCGGGGTCTCTGATGTATCCACGCAGGTAAATTTAACCAAGTTGGACACCAGCTTGTCCACAGGGCCACGTTTGGGACTGGTGGTGTAGTAATCAATAAGCCCAGCAACGGCCGATGCAGATCGAGCTTGTAAGTCGTCATATTCTTCTGACTTGATGCTGTCCATGATGCATTTTATCAGCTGACCTGGTTTCTTCGGGATTTCCTTGAGTCGAACTAGGATCGACGCAACCGCTGCCTTTATCGCGATGTCCCGGCCTTCTTTGATCTTTCTGGCTTCGTCGACAGCCGTCTTAGCGTTTGTACGGGCGTCGTTCAGATATTGTGTTCCTGAAACGCGCTGTGCTGGCGTAAGGCCTTTTAGAAGTCGATCAAAGTCTGTCGTCACGATTCTTTCCGCATCCGCAAGTGAGAAGGCTTTGGGGCCAGCACCGATATCGCCTTGACAGACTACGGCTATCGCTGGTAACCTGTCTCGAGAGACATGCGCCTGATTCTGGAAGGCGCTAATCAAAGATTGGCATTGGCCTCGAGCGGCCTGCAGCGAAGACACTATGTCTGCATACCAGTTGTTGCCGTCATCGTCGAGAATCTGTTGCAGTTGTGATACAATACCTGGCGTGTCCAATGGTGGCCGGGATTGGAACTTTGCAAGCTCTTCCAGAATCATTGCTGCAAACAGCCTTGAACTTGAATAAGGTGAAGCGATGAACGACATCAGGTGACTCCAGTTCTTCTCAATTAAAGATGGACTTTGCTTGCTGAGAAGGAGACCTAGTGCCATTGAGCAGACGATTCTAGTTCTCAGCATGACCTCTAATCCGACAAGGTCCACTTCACCATGCAACATGTGTCCATCGGTATTGTGAGAAAGGCGCTGATTCGTGTCAGGTTTCTCAACCTTTCGTCGTTTCTTGGGTTGCTGGTCAGATTCAGGAGTATTCCCATGCTTCGCCGAAATAGGCACCATTGCCTGGCCCGATGGCTTAATAAGAAAGATTGTTTCCATGGGAATGGGGCTCCTTGCCTGACCGATAGGCTGAACAGCGAGCCCGAGCATCGGTGGGATGTGTGGCTCCAAGTCTGCTGCGAAGGCAGAAAACCCTCGGCCTTCCATAAAGGAAACGAGGGCCTTCCACACCTCAAAGGACATCCAGAGAACTCCTTCGTTTCGCTCGAGTAGCATATTTTGGAATATCAAGCGGACCACGCGGCCACCTACCCACTCCATGTTGCTCGCGTTTGAGAGGTTGAGGAATGTGATCAAAGCCTTCAACACCGCTAATCGAACGCTGGTAATTGTGTGTCGCAGGAAAGGGTACAGACGAGGAACGAGCTTCTCGAATGACTGTTCTGGGTCTTCAGCAGCGTTGGTGCGCATTGCGTCCAAGATTTCATGATGCGAGCAGAGAGTTGCAAGAAGGTCCATAACGGCACCAGTACTGGCACTTAGGTCGTCTTGCATATCCAAGAGACAGTCCCACACCACGCTTATGAGTTGACCTAGAGCGTCTGGGCGCATAGTTGTTAATTCGCTGGCGATAGGTACCAAGGTTGCTGCGCTAACGGACTTGACATCGTCATCAGGATGGGCAAGTCCGTGCATAACGGCTGCGACGACTCCGTCGAGGAGGTTACTTTGACGGAGCAGCAGATCTTTGCGAACGGCGACAAAATAGCGCAAACCAATCATGCCTCCATGACATACTTCCCAAATTGGTTGTTTCAGACCAATGTTCTGTTGATTGACCATTTCCTGCAAGCAATTGTAAACAGAAATGGCCAGGTCGTCTGGTAATTGTGTGAGCAAAGCACCAAGAGTCTGACCGATCGATTCACGGATCGGGGCAACAACTGTGTCCGAGACGTAGTCGCCGAAGCGGTCCAGCATCAAAACACACAGCAAGCGGCACGCAAGGTCATCAAGCCAACGGCGATTCGCAAGGTCATTCTCAGCTCTCAACTTGCCATATCGACGACCGGCACCACGTCCGTGCACCCGGAGAACTTCTCGCAAACCCATGGCCGCGCCGTGTCGGATCTCCCAGTTGGGGTCAAAAAGATCCACGGACAGGAAATCACACATCACATCAAATGGCCAGTCGTGGGCGTGCTCTTCGTCGGGTTGGATGAGCGGCTTTTCTGGGACAGCTTCACCCTTGAACTCGGACACGAGTGCGCTGGTGTCATCGGACCCTTCTCTCTTGATAGAGAAGTAATCCGGTTTGGCATCTCCGTTGGAGTCTTCATGGCCGTTGAGCTTAACGGGATGTGGAGTCGCTGAAACCGGTGTCTGGCCAGGCTCGGCCTGACGTCGACCTGACAGGTCAACGACACGCATCTTGCTTGCGCCAGCTTTGGCGGCTGATTTATTCTTCCTTTTCAACTGGTTCAGTTGTCGTTTACTTAAGCCGGACTCATCGAGCATAGACTGGCCATTGTTGTCAGACGGGGATACAGCACTGTACGGTGCAGTAGAACCGAAGCTGTCCAGGCGTTGCAATCCTGATTTTGTATCTACTCGAGTCACGCCTGGGGTTGTAACAGATTTCTGCTGGGAGCTGGCTGCAAAGTCGTACTCGTTGACCAAGTCATCCTCCATATATTCGCCACCAAGACCAAGTCGAGTGGTGAGGCTCTGCTTCTGATGCGCCAGACGTTGGGCGGGTGTCATACCAGCCATCGAGTATTCATACTCTTTGCCGGCACTGCCTAGCAGCTTTTTCCCATGAGTGAGGATCAATTTGATGTCAAGAGTGCTGAGCTGAAGAAGATCGTCGGCTTCGGGAGTTTTCTCTTCAATTTTGGAGGCCACCTCCTCCAGCTTAGGAGGCTCTTCTGACTTTGGGTCCGCGTCATCAGCATTGGGATCGAACTTTTCGGCGTTGGAGACGATACCGCCTATAGCTTTGGCGGCAGCAGTGCGAGTATCCCATGATTTAGATTGTAGGTAAGGAAGAATCCTGCCTAGAAGGGGAAAAAGGCTGTCGGAATTCTGTTTCTGGACATCGGCAAGTTGTTGTGCGGCAGTATTTCGAATGAGCTGAGTGCTCCCCTTGTCCAGCAAGCTGTGAGGTGAGTTAGTCTCAGGGATGATAGCAATGGTGATTCTCGCCGGCAAGAAGCTGAGGCGACTGCAGATACTCACGTGACGAGACGATCCAGTCTGTACAAAACAAGTTAGTCCACGCTTGGCAGATGCTGACGGTGAGGGTTCCAACCTTGAAGTTCCGGTAGTGGCCATTATTATTATTATTGTTCGCCAGTATTGTAGTGTGGTTTCGTCTTTTCAACCACTCGCCTGCCAGGTCGCAACCCGCAAGCCATCAAATGAACGACGTGGCCCGCCGAGAATGGAGTCAAGTGACTTGATAAAGCCGACCAATTCCACTAAGAAGAAATTAAGTCTCAAGAAAAGATGAGGATGAGTAGACAACGCGTCGATGGCGAATTATCTCAGATGGGACTGGTCACGGTGTCATGAGTTGTCGGAGTGGAAAAATGATGATGCTGGTGCTGATGCAGTGAGACCAGGCTCTTCTCTGGTGCCGGGGGAGGGCACTGGCAGATCAGAGAGTTGGAATCGGGGGGCGCAGCGTGGGCTTAAGAGGGTCTGGAATGGCATTTAAATCCTCGCTTGCTGCGCCTGCAGCCTGCATCAGCCCCTGGCCTCTGATTGCTCTTTCCGCATGCCCTGGGTGCCCGCCTTGTGCAAGATTCGGCCACTTAGGCTGCACTAACTCCCCATTTGCGCACCCAAGCTTTTCGCAAGCGCGTCTTGGCAATATTATCACCCGTCAAAGGCCGTCCACTGCCAGCCTGTCCTCCCTCCAGCCAGGCACGTCAGGTATAACCTCATACTCCAGTCACTGTTGAGCAAGAGCCGGGATGTGGGAGGCAGAAATACAGTATTCACAGGTGGCAACCTTTTCAGTCTTCAGAGAAGTCCTGAGAAGAGAGGAGAGCTCTCATATCGCCCTCGTCGAATCTCTTTGTAGTTGAATGCGGTGTTCTACCGGGCGTGTCTCGACGACAGAAGCAGTATCCGCATGGTTTATGTTTTGGAGGCGTTTGAAATACCCCACTGTGGCAGTTCAGGAGCAATTCACCATCGCTTTTGGGACAAATAATCTAAACACCCATGGAGCAGGGAAAGAGTCTCGGATACGCAAAGGACATTCCAGCCCGGCTCACCAAAGCCAAGCTCCAACAACCTGAAGATCCCCCCGTTCATTGTCTTCGAACTTTGTGCGAAGGGTTTGAACACCGATGCGACGACTTTCCGTGTATAGCAAATGGTGTATGAATTTTCCTTGGACCTAATGAATTTGACGCGCCGCCCGTCGGTTCAATGGAGGTCGCTTAATAGCTTGATGATATGTACAGCGGTGCAAACGGCATCCCGCGAGGTTCAATGATCACTCCAGTCTTTGCCAAACCCATCTGTTTTTAGGAATAGGTAGTTTGTGTCGTGCCCAGCAGCGACTTGGTCTCCTCTTCCTTGCCTATCAGACCCAGACTTCGTATTTGGCCCAGCTTGGGCGCATTCTCGCGGGGGTGTGCTGCTTCTGCTTTTCGGAGAGCCTTCTGTATCGCCACCGTTCTCGCATACTAGATCGTTTGATTAGTTTCTAAGCTTCATTTTGTTCATATGGCCAGGACAGTCACTACCTCTTTCTTGTGATGTAGGCATTCGTAGTAGTCTTCTAATCGTGGGGCACAGACGCCTTTGGCTCTGGCTTCAGGGTCGTGTTGATTGATGACATAGCAAGACATGTACTCTTGCCAAAAGGGAAAGCATCGAGAGACACCTGTAGGCGAGAAAATCAGTCAGGACGAAG
Source organism: Fonsecaea pugnacius (assembly GCA_011800825.1). Taxonomy (NCBI): domain Eukaryota; kingdom Fungi; phylum Ascomycota; class Eurotiomycetes; order Chaetothyriales; family Herpotrichiellaceae; genus Fonsecaea; species Fonsecaea pugnacius. The sequence continues at coordinate 52,592 of WJFF01000064.1, read as the reverse complement.
CTTCAGTTGACTGTGAGATCTCAAGCTTGCGGAGATTGTGCACCGCGAGCGGGATGACTTACCTCCATTCAAACCGTAGCCAGACGCCATCGTCAATAATGAAACCTATCAGGGACAGAAACCCCGTGAGTCGTAATGTCGAGTGGTGACAATGTTGTTGGCGCTGCGCTGTGTGGCTGTCGGGCAATAGGCGAAGAGGGACAAGTCGAGGTTGGAGCAAGCCAAGGTTCGGACTGGTCCGCATCTCCGACTCTGACGCAGTTGTTTGGTGGACACTTGCGAACTTTCCACGCTGTCTACGAGGTACACATAAACAACCCCTTCACGTTCTCTCAACGAGAGCGCCTATCTGCAACATGCTCCCCGATCTTGCGGTATGAAGTCTCCGAATCGGCTAACGGACGCTCACGTCGTCCTTTCCGCCGTTCAAGCTACTTCTGACGGCGATCTGGACTCACTACGCAACCTCGTCCGCTGGCGGCCCAACGTCTTTTCACCTACGTTCGTATATCGACTGCTACTATCTTTCTATCCTGCAGAGATTTCCGAACAATCCACTCTGGTCAAATTTCTACATGATCTACGGGATCGATCCGATGATGCCAGAGAGTCCGAACCTCCGAGTATTGAGCCCTCTATAGCCAATCTCACCGACGCCGACGCATTCCATCGATGCCGTGCTCTAAGCTTGCGGCAGATTTCTGGAAATGGAACTATACGCACAAAAAGCGAGTTGGCTAATGTGGTTATTGAATGGGCAAAAAGATTGGAACAGCTTCATGGATCTGCTCAGCCAGCTGGGGAATTTGTCCAACATTTCATCGAACAGGATTCTGATCTGCGACTGTGGTATGAAACCTGTCTTGTCCCGGTAATTCGACTGCAATATGAGTTCTACCCGGACAGCGAAGAGGTGATCGGACTACAGGATATTGAGACACTGTCGGATACCGACGGTGTACGGACACTTCTCCAGTATGCGGTGAAAAGGCACAATCCTTCCGAGGTGGCAAGAGACCTTGACTGTGTGGTATCACCATGGGTTCGAGGGGCAAGTGAAGCAAAGAGGAGAAGAGTGGACTATTCTGCTGAAGACACCCCGGTTGAGGAGGGACCGTGGGAGTCTGTGTATGACTGGCTGGTCTCCACGAGCATGACCGATTTTAGTGTTGCAGCAAAAGCCTACGCTGACTGGAAAGGCCCTCTGGAAGACCACGAAACGACGAATGACTTTGTGGCACGGTTTGCTCAGACTGGCATGGCTATTATTTATGGATGCTCAGAGGCATTACCAGAGGCCAAGAATGTCTGCAGACAGGTGCTTGTCAAGGTTGCAAAGCTTCTCGAATTAGGAATTACCGACCTCTTGCAGCCAGAACCAGATATATGGCTCCCCAAAGGTTTTACCAAAGACCTCGACGAGACAGATTTGCTGATCAACGCCCTGCTGAAAAAATCAAACAAGTTCACCCGAGTGAATGAGTCTTCCGTTCAATTACTGACTGGGATTTTGGCCACGGCAGAGATATTATCAGGATTTGGTCTACCGCGCACTACAAGGGACCTGGCACATGTCGCCATCTTCGGCTCAGACCGCCGTCACAAGGATGAACTTCGTCAACTGCTTCAACACGTTTCACTGCAGACTCGGCAAGAAAATGACTGGCGTTCTGTACGGCGGCAGCTCCTTTGGCTCCAATCTTGGAGCAAAGCCCAGCCAGTGAAGCCAGGACAGCAGCGGACAGCCTTTATCTCCCGCTTGCCCGTCGGCTATGTAGAAACTCAAATCCTCGACGCATTGCTGAAGGCTGCCCAGTATGGCATCGTCAAAGAGGTGTACCTGGACAACCCTTTGCCGTCTCTTTCTGCATCCGAAGTCGAAGCCCGTGTTATCGCCGCAATCCTCGAAGTGTATGATAATTCCAGCAACGGAAACAGAGATCGTGGCGGTATGAAGCGGGCAAGCGACATTTTGAAAGCCTTCCGGCCGAACTTCCCCCAGTCCCCTGGCCTTTCGGACATCGATCACTTGATCAAAGCCACTCACAGTCTGTCGTTCTACCAGCTCACCCTGCAGCATGGTGTTCCCTTCAAGCCCGTCTCCATTCGAGTGCAGAAAGACCCGCTAAATCTGGTAGAAAAGGTCTTGGAGCAGGACGCGAGAGCATACACCAAGCTGGACGACCTGCTAGAGATAGGTCGTAATCTCATCCGTGCTCATCTGCCAAACCGAGGGAATGTGATAACAGAGGAATCGGAGCCTCTTCAATCACGTCTCTTGGACGCTGAACACAGAATAACATACCAAGCAGTCATGGCAGCTCTGGGTGCGAATGATTTCGACACAGCATATGCGTATATCACAACGCGGCTCAACACACCTGTGGAGCAGTCTGCGTCTTCTGGGTTTGTCGATGATGTCTCCTGGCGCGCAGCCTATGCGGCCGGCAAATACCGACCCAGCACATCGCCGAAGAATTTGAATTCACGGATAGACAGTTTGACACAGAGGATGGAGCTCCTGTCACGAGCCTTGATGTTGGCACCTTCTGGGGAAGCTTTGTCGGGAATACTGGCCACTTGGCGCCGTTACGAAGAAGAGCTAGATGGGCTGAAGACGCAAGCCGTGGAGGAAGAGCGAGCTTTTGAAGCCAGAGCCGATGCCACTGTGCCTGGAGCATTTGGTCTCGATCATCGGGATGCAGATGTAGCTGAAACGAAGCGCGTCATGGCGCGTCGGTCCGGCCCAAATGGGGCAGGGCCTTCTTATGAGGAAGAGGCGCCGCTGGGTTTGTTCGATGTTGCCAGAGGAGCTGCATTGGTGCTACGGAAAAGTGCTGCTTTCCCATTGGGTTCTGCAGGGTTGGGAGATCTCAAGATACACTCGGACACAGCGAAACAACGAGATGCACAAAGGGAGCAAGCCGGCTCTCCGGTGTCGGACGATGGTGGAAGGGTACGAAAGAGAGATATGGTTGCGAATATGGTAACAAGTGGCCTGGTGAGTGGTATGGGCTGGGTTCTTGGTGCTCAACCCCGGGACAGGCCGGGTGGATAAGGGGAGTGAAAGGCATATATCGAGTGAGTGGAATGATTTGGTGGTGGAATGTTCTTGATATGTTCTTGATGCTCTCAGGCTCGACGTTATCAGTGACCCGGTTCTGGCTGCTTCATGTCAGGATGTGAGAAGGGATCTCCTAGTGGGTCGCTGCCTCGTTACCTCCCACATGGACGACTTTGATAGTGACAAAGAGTGAATAGAAGCAGGTCAATGGCTTCATGAGGAAAGAGTTCCGATCGCCAACTCAAGGAGTGCAGGTGCTGCAAGATGCGTCCTCTGTTGTGCCTCGCTGTTCCTTCCCTCTTGGGTCGCTATCGCACAAA
>WJFF01000064.1:19129-36824 GCA_011800825.1 Fonsecaea pugnacius | reverse complement strand
CAGACCCTCTCTCTCTCTCTACAGACGGTTCTGCGTGCAGTAGGATAGGCTCTCGAGAAAGTCGACCCAGAAATGTCACGGCGATTCTAACAAAGAGGACAAAAAGACACATTGCACTGGTCATTGAGAACAATTCGATTCAGCTTTTCCCCCTGCGGGCCCCTGCTTTTCCCCGGCTCGATGGACCCCTATATCGCTCCTTCAGGAACCCCCGGGGGTGAATGCAATAGTAATACAAAAACGCTCAGGTAGGTAGGTGTTTGGTGTGGCAATGACGGTAGTTGTCATGTATTGGAAGATTCGATGGTGGATGGTCGTGCGGCCCTCCGATTTGTCTTTTTCTTCGTCTCCCCTCCAGGTTCAGTTGTCGCTCGTCTGTAAAACTATCCCACTAATACGTTGTTGACGGGTATGTGTACTGCACGTAAAGAAAAACCCATGCGGGTTATGCTGTTAGCACTTTGCCTCTTGTATCTGGAGAGTCTGTGTCTGGAGCTTTCTTTCTTCTGGTCCATGCCTCGAATCCAGCAGGGAGAGAAATAGGGGCAGGTACGCACTCAGCTTGATGAAGTAACCGATCGCGCCCATGATCAGGAATCCCATGCCCACGGCCTGTGAGATTTTGATGAATTCCCTGCGGTCCGCTGTATACCGTGAAACAAAAACAAGTTAGCATCTGTGGCATTGAGCGAGTGAAGTTGAGGCACAGCCGGTAAATCACACGGGGCAGCAGCGCGCAGTTTCGCAAGAGTCGCGGAGAAAGCTGTAAGTACAGCAATGCGATTTTGCACTCTGCTCCTCCTTCTCATCGTATTCCCTCCGCCACTGCTACCGTGTGTACTGCAATCGTGGGGCTTTCCAACAAGGAGCGCACGAGGGAGAAACGTACGCTTTGTGCATCTGTTAATAAACTGTGTTCCATCCTTGAAGAATTCCTTGGGCACGTCGGCAATCTCTTGCAGTATGTCAGACATCTTGTCTATCGAATTTTTCTTTTTTTCTCGAAGGCAATTGGCGCGACTCTCGTGGTGTACAGGATCGGGAGAAGGCGAAGAGATAAAGGTGGCTCGATTTCGGGCGGGCGTTTGGTTGTCAGTCGGTCAATGCGGGAGACCAAGGGCTACGGTTTTGCGAGGATAAATTTAATGCGGTTTGGGAAGAAGGTGCTCAGAATTCGATGTTTTCCGTTAACCACCAGAAAGCAGGCAGGAAACTTGTGAAAGTAAATCAATTGGTTGGATGGATGTTTGTCTGAGAAAGTTGTATTAAGTCGCCGTGTGCCGCAGAGCCATAGGTGGCTTTAGCGAATTGTTAACTGCGCCTCCCAGGATCAGGGGAGAGAGACAGGGTCGATTGCTTGGCGGGATTCTCACATATTAAAGCGGCAGGGCCATTATACGCTCCTTGGGCCATCACCACGAGTACAGGAATTTCCCGTTTGGTTTAGATGGCTTCTACAATAGAAATGGCCCAAAGCTATCTAGCCATCCTGTGGTAGGGTGATGCGGAGAAGAGGTATAGAAGCTGACCTTCAGCACGAGGTTCAATAGGACCATAGCCCTGGCGAGGCTGCTATCAGATATGTCCCGAAAACCATCAACACAATAACTTTTAGTCCTCGTTTGCTTGACCCTCTACCCAGCAGTCGATATAGAACTATTCGTCCGACGTTTTTACATTGCCAAAAGGAATCATAGTATAGCCAACTTTACCTGATATCCCGTCAAAATCACAGATGGTAACGGCCAGGCTGCTGGCAGATTGTACCATCAAGAACAGGCTCCATTGTTAGAAGCCAAATCCATTGCCGACTTCGAGATCCTCGGTCGCGGCTGATCGCTCCGTCATCTCTGTTCCTACCCGGCCCAACCGCCGCGAATATCGAGGCCCTCCTCGCCTGGACGAATCCATTGATGACATCGCTTGCCGGCCTGTTTGAACGTGAGCTGGCATCAATGTCGGTGGCTGCATGTGGACTCCATTGGGGTTGGTACGGCGCCTCGTCCACGTCTGTTCAACAACGCGCTCTTTATAATCGTCCAGACGATCTGGAGCACCGCGACCCAACGTGGGCAGCACAGCGCCAGATTCTTGGTAGTGCGAGGGCGCGACTCGCCTGCGCCTCCGGATGAATCTGTTGGTCCAGCTAATTGGGCTGTTTTTCTCGACAACGACATCAGAGTCATTGTCTGTGTGGGATATGCGCCTCCTATCGTGCTTCCCTTTTCTCCGACGATGTTTTCGGGGCTTTCTCTTGAGAGACCAAGTTTTGATGTCTCCGACGACAAAGGCCACTCCAATCAATGGCACGCTGAGAGCCAGTCCTATGCCGATGATATACTGGAGTACCCAGTTCAAGTGCAGTGCTCCAGAGGCAGTGCCTGCGGGGCGAGGAAACTCAATGATATCGAGCGCAAAAAAGCTCGCGAGAAAGCTTAGTGGCAGGAAAATAATCGTAACAATGGTGAAGACCATGATGGTCTGTCCCTGTCTCGCCGCCTCTTCTGCCTGCTTGCGCTGAGCCCTTGCCTCAACAGCATTAGCGTGCTTCTGCTTGAGGTCCAGGACTTGGGTCAAATTGTCGTTGACACTTCTGGCTTGTCGGGCCATGCGATCGAGATCCTGAAGATCCAGATCAACCAGTCGTTGCTGCTCGCCAACTTTGTTGAAGAGGTCGAATTGATTAGACTCGGATACATTCTTGGAGGCTCGGAGTGTCGCGTCCAGGTCACCTAGCACTTGCTTTTGTTGTCGAAGAACGCTCGTGAGGATTTCCAGTTCGTCTTCGACATCCTTACATTCCACTAGTAGGGCCGCTTCTTTATCTATGTTCAGCAGATCATTCACAAAGGAGTCGGATGCTTGGCGGTGATGATGCAACGTATCTAGGCTCCCATTCGTAGTATCGCCGGCTTCTTGGTGCTCATCGGATGACCAGCCCGAGGAGTAGTCATTCTCGAGCATCCCCTGTTGAGATTCCCAGGGGATGTTGCCACTATCATAACCTCTGAGCCAGAGGGAAGACGCCTCTCTAAAGCACCGGAAGAGCTTGGTCTCTTCCATCGTCAGTCGTCCAATGCTTAGTTGAAACATCTCGGCGAACAATAGATCATCGCTGTGCTGCATATCGTTACTGTCCGGTCGATCGCCGTTGTCCCAGTACTGTCGATCAAAAAGGCCTGTACATCGCTCGGTTATGACGGTCGCCAATTCAAAGACATTCCTGACAGGAGGGCGGGTAGTGGAGTTGATATCCTCGACAACGCCCTCGAATAGATTCAGAGGATCTCTGTGCGGTTGGCGCCATCGCTCTGGAAAGCAGGAAATGAGCAGATTGCCAAAGGTGATCAGCCATAACTGGTCGACCATGAAAATCTTCAGGTTTGTCCCCTTTTCCTTGCAGAATCGATACACAACCTGATCAGCGTCTTGGTGATCTGTCCTCGAGCTGTGATGCTTGAATTGATCCAGCGTCCGACGAGGATGAAGATCCGTCGAGTCTCCCATGTAGCCGTGGATAAGAAGTCTGTCCTTGACCACACTGGATAACTCCAAGTCGTCAAGGGCATGCGTGCTCTCCGCCGGCTCGCGTATGGTCTGGGTCAGTGATGCTCTGTTTTTGTCTGTCTCCCAATGAAGATATGGCATCAGCAAGACCATCACCTCTTCATCTTGTCGCGCAGGGAGTACCGCCGATGGCTCTGCGGGTTTGCGCGATGCTGGGTGTTCTGCTTCCGACGTGCGTTTCGGAGGCACCCACAAGCGCTTACAAGTCGGCCGCATAAACCGTGAATGGACCTCAGCGCCTCGATGTTGTTGTCTTCCAAGTAGCTGAAGCAGAGTCTTCAGCGCCGTCACATCTCTGCAGTCTCCTTCCAAGTACCATTTTGTAAGCAGAGCCTCGAGCCATGAGAGATTATTGGCTGGCAGATGGATCCAACGAAACAGTGGCTTCTTCGCCCCTTTCGTATCCAAGTTGGTTGGGATAGCAAACTTTTCCGGATCTCTGTCGTCTCGAGCGTAGAGGATTTGCCAAACAGTATTCTTGTTGACCTTGTTCTTGATACCACTGTGAGAATCCTTATCTTCGAAGAAATTGACCACTGCGGCTCGGAAGCGCTCGCAAGCCTTTTTGGCGATGCGGTTTGCGGGAGCTTCCAGCACATACGGTCGAAGTTCCTTCACAATATCCCAATGGCCATTCTGTGCTGCACGGATGAGAGGGGTGCTGTCGAAGCTGTCCTTGCTGTTCTTGTGGGCATTGCGCTCCCTCAAGATGCGCTTGACGGCGCTCAGCTTCCCGCTCTCTGCCGCCCAATGGAGGGAGGTCATCCCGGACGACGTTCGAGCATTGACATTGGCATTGGAGGTTAACAGGGCATCGATAGCACTTTCGTTGCCTTCTTTTGCCGCCCAGAGTAGAGGAGTCCAGTCTCCGTCGCCTCTCGCTTCGATCTTGGCCCCGGAAAGGACGAGGAGTTTGATCATTTCAGGTTCACCATGCCTTGCCGCCAGATGCAGGGCCGAATGCCCCTGATCGTTAGATTGGTTGACGTCGACCACACCGACGCCTATGCGCAGCAATGCTCCGACCAAGGCCGATTGGCCTTTAGCCGCTGCCCAAAGGAGAGGCGTCCGGCCTTCTCGACCTTGGCTATCTCTTTTGTTGAGGTTTTTGATTTTGGACAGAAGCGTCGACAAGGCTTTGGCACTCCATGCGGTGTTTCGCTTCGACTCTGAGGCCATTATTTGCAGCGTATTCTTGCCGGCATGGTCTTCGATATTCGGATCCGCTCCGCGCTCAAGCAGGGTAATCATGACATCGTTGTGCCCGCGTAGACAAGCGTAGACAAGCGGCGTTCTCCCATCCGCATCCTTGGCCTCGAGTTCGCATCCGTGATTGAGGAGCAGATTGATGATGGCATTCCTGGTTTTGTCATTGGTATTGGCAATAGCACTGTGCAGCGGACCTCTGCTGCCACCCGCATCGAATCTGGCGCCAGCTTCTAGCAATAGCCTGACACCAGTCTCGTAGCCGATGCTGATCGCTTTAGCAAGGATCGTGTGCAGGTCATTCTCGTGTCCGATGCCACTGGAGACGCTATCGTGCAGAAGTCTCTGTACCTCTGCGTCTCGCTTTTGCGCGACAGCTTTTGTGAGCTTGATGCGCAATTCTTGGGCGTCCACTATTGGCGTAGCCATGTCGCTGGTGATAAATGGCACATTTCTGATGGCCACGAGTCTGTCTGATCATCAGGTATCGCTGGCGAGAAAACAATCCAGGAAGAAATCAGGCTGAGTGGCGTTTAATGTTCTCAGCTGCCCAGCCTCACCAAATCTCACTGACAAAGTTTACCTAGTAGGAAAAAAAATGAGGTGAGGCGACTGGGGGCCAGGAAGCTTGCAAGAAATGCGGGTGATTGACCTAATGAGCAGGCTAGTCATGGCCAATTCCCCCGCAATCGAGATTCTTGCAGGGATTGTCCTTTTGGGGGCCTGAATTTTGGGTGAACTCTGGTGTGCGTGAATTGTCAGACCTTCGACAGGCATTTGTGTAACCAACTTCGAGCTGAACGGGAGACTTGAAGATCAATGGTTGGATGCCCGGAGGCGAAGCGAGGGAGCGCAGAGAGGCTTGCCGTGCTTGCTTTAGCCGAATCCAATCAGGAGATTCCATCAAGCATCTTCGAAGCCTTCACTGGCGAGGATAACTCAGCTGCGAGGCAGTGTTACCGTAGATGATCCCAATGATATACGAGGTACTTGTGTGAATCCCCCTCCTTAAGACGCAATGGCAGGTACGAGGTTCTGACTCCCTTCCCGACTGCTGGCAGTCACCAGATAGTGCTGAGGAGATTGAGGCCATTGTGTGGTGTTTTCGATGTCGCCAGTGTCTCTCAAATCGGCTTTGTTTTCTCTCCTGCACGGCGCGGATCGTCTCTTGCCGTCTCGACCCGTGCGCAACTCCAATTCGGTCGCTTCATTTGAGCCGCCGGAGCTCAAGACTTGGAAACGAAGCGCTCCACGAATCTGGGTCGCAACCCTCAGATATATGGCTGGTGTCAATAATCTAATCGCTGACTCGCCTGAAAGGGTCTGGCAATTCGGAAGAGGTGGTATGAGAGAGCAGAATTCGAGAATTTTAGGGTAAGACAATGACTGCGGAAATCCCCTTCAAGACGCTGTACTCGGCACGCGCAGGGTCTCACAAGAGAGTGTGAAACCTTCAAGGGCGCAGTCCACAATCCACAATCCACACTCTCCGAACTCGTCGACAACTCCCTTTTGTCTTTATATCTCATCTGTTCTATATTACGGTACCTACTTCCTCCAGCCGCCACTCAGCTAGCCATCGGTGACTTGCTCCGACAACTCCGCACTCAACTTTACTTGACTTGGTGTCATGACCACCCAATCCTCCGTCTGTTCTGCGAAAGCAAAATCTCCCACCAGGACTATATACGGCACGGCACTGGGGGAAAGATGCAGAGCCTCCCAAGAACGATTGGAGACAGACAGGTGACAGACCAATCGATGCAACTGCTCGAGCGTCGCCAGTCTGAAAGCCGCGCCGCACTTTATGTGGGCGTTATGCTCAACAGGCCGGATCCACGCTGAGCATTCAACGGAGACGTTGATACGGGCGAACTATTTCATTATTATTATTATCATCTGCATCGACAGATTGTGACAAAACGTGTTCAGAGTAAGATCGGGTTTCGGGTAAAAATATACGACTCGTTTAGAACAGTGGCAATTGTTGGTGAAGCCTTGGGTACCGGGATGGATGTGGGGCAACAAGTTCCCCGGACTCACAAAGTACGGCATATATTAACAAGTCGGTCGTCAAGGTGTAGGTCTAGAAGGAAATAACTGTAGATTTCGTTCCAGCAATACAATACAGGCCTACTCTACCCCGATCGAAGCCAGGACAGGAATATACCCATCATCACCGATACACGGCAAATTAACTATCCTTGACCATGTCTAAAGTGAGTATCCCATGAATCCCAAGTCAAAACAGGGTTACTTATACCCAGGTAGCAGTTCAACCACAGCTTCAACCATGTGGGCGTGTCAGTACCCGATCTCGACGCAGCAATCAAGTGGTACACGACAAACCTGAACTTTCGTTTGCTGAAAGCTCCGCAAGAAATCAAGGAAACCGGAATCCCAGAGGTTGATGAAATCTTGTCGAAGAGTAAGTACTGCATTGGTCACCCTCCAGTAGACCGGGAGGCTTGGTTGTGCTTGTGTCGTTACTCACATGAGTGATAGTTTATGGCCACGATCTCAAACACGTCAAAGTTGCATGTCTGGCTACCGGGAACGGGATTGGCTTTGAACTCTTCGAGTTTGTCAGGCCCAAATATCACGGACCAACGAGCCCGACGGAATTTGGGCCAGAGAGTTATGCTAGAGGTGGCTGCTTCCATATGGGAGTGACTGACCCAGATCCGGATGCTTTGTGCGAGCGACTGGTGCAGCAAGGAGGGAAGAAGGTCGGGGGCACCATGAATTTGCCGAATGGCGAATCAGTCTTGTACATGCAGGACCCCTGGGGAAATGTCCTTGAGCTGTGCAGCTGCAGTTTCGAATCAATGGTATTGACCATTTGATAGGTTGGAAACGAAGTATATGCAGTATATACCAGGAAGGACGCCAAAACGGGAATGGCATTATTGGAGAGCGACGTTGTTCTTAGTGCGAGACCAGCCGAGACCAGACCAGGGGTATATATCGATCGCCTCGTGGACAGAGGCTTTTTCCAGTAGCTGTGGCTTGGATAACCATGTATACGCTCACCTATTTAAGACCCGGGGCCCCATACTTTTGGCCTCAACCACAAAAGAACCACGCCATAAGAGTCCACGCGCGACTAGCTCGATAGTTGATCGACCACGACCATTGTATCAGACACCTGTTTTAGTTTACACGACAATACGGAGGACAAGTGTAGATGACACTGGTCCATTGGCCACGGAACACATCCGGTATATAAGCGGCAGTGGGATCTCAAGAAGGGGTCCGAGGATCGAAGGCCGGCCATTGGGAAATTCAGACCTCGGTTCACCGCAAGCTCGGCATCGTAATCGGCTTGTTTCGAATCGTGGTCGCAGCTGGTGTCTCATACATGTATGCCATACGTATAGAACTGTACTGCATCAAGTCAAGATGGGGCATAACGTCCTCTTGATGTATATGCATTGCATACTGTATGGGCAGGGAGGCGTCGGCAACGGGAAGAGGTGATCCGAAGTGTTTGTGAATGTAATAAGGTTGAACGTATCAGCACAAATGTAGAAAGCCAAAGTTGAACTTCATTATACTCTTGGTACAATGTACCGTAGCCTTGGACTATGAGGCGCGCTGGCCGCCAGCGACTTCGACTCATCCTTCTACAGTATATTATTGCTCTTCTGTGGCATGTTCGCAGGTCCATCTTCAATGTTTTTTCTGACTTGCTTGTTCTGAGTTCTCACTGATCAAATTGCTGATTGAATCACCTCCAGCACTTAGCTTGACCATCTGTTTGAACAAGATCTGCTATACCTCACGCAGCTTGTACTCCCCGAAAAGAAGTCACAAATTATTCAAGCGAGCATATCACACACAGTGGTGATGTTGATGATACATAGGTTTGGGATTCATCGGTAATCGTATATGTGTACCCGGTAAAAGACGCGCCATCCTAAGGGGAAATCCATCTGCTGCTTGCGGCAACCAGAGCCACGGTCGCACAGCCGAAGGGTATTTGCGGAAATTGACCACCTGTACACCGTCGGATCCTCAATTCATGTCCCTCGACGCCCTCTTTGACTCCTTGTCGATCTCAGTGTTCAGATTGTGGAAAAAAAGGTGTCTCGATCTCCAATGTAGCACGAGGAGATATACCATAGGGCGGCGTCACTGGTCTCCCACACCACCGCGCACAGATTACAAGCCGCTTTTAGCTTGGCCAGGAGTAGATGAACTGCGCTGCCGCCTGAACCCTCAACATCTGTCTCCTGTTCAGCACCTCATCTCTTCTCAGTTTCCTCTGGCAGTCCTTCCATTTTACTCTTTTTACTGCCAAGCTTGAGTAAAGATCATATTTCTCCTCGTCACTGCCACGCGCGGCCTTCCTTTCTACGGTGTTTCCTGCACGAGAGTTCTCATTTCCACGCTACGCACCCAGTTACCTTGCCTGGCGATCTCTTGCCGGTCCCCGTCGACACCCCATCTGACTTTACAAAGCGATCAGACTCGGTGCAGCACCGAGAAACAGGCGTCGGATTCATTTCCTTTCTCTTCCTTGCTGGACTTTCACATTGAGACAATTGTATCACAAGCTTCGCGAAGGCAGCTGGCCTGCTTCATGTATTATGACCTTGAAAAGTGCGCATTGATTTTGCTATGAAGATCCACACCGAATTGTACAAGGTTCTCGAGTTCTGTACGTACTACTTGTTGGGTGACTCATGTCCCTGAGGTTCAAAGTCGGAGCTTGTCTGGCGGTGCGGGATGACTTTGATGTTTGGCAACACGGGAATATTGAATCTCAGATCATGCGTCCTCTGTTTGTGAACCCTCTTCATGTATCTCTGGCTAATACTGTATGTATCTCACAGAAACCACCTGGTTCTTATATCCTGCCTGTTGATTTGCCCGTCTTGTGCATAGATCTGTGGCAGACAGAAAATCCGACTCTATTCTAACCTCCTCTCTACCTCTAAGCATCCTCCGCCATGGCCTCTGCAGACGAAGACAATTTTGATATTGACATTTACGGCGATGCCGAGGTTGATATGGGTAACGATGGAAACATGGATTACAAGGAAGAGGACGAAGATCTTCAGCTGCAGACAGAGGAAGATGTGCCCGTACTAGCGGAACAGACGCATGCGGAACCCGCAACTGAAGACAAACAGCCTATCTCAAGTCTAACTGCCTCTCATGCCAAGGGAAAAGCCGACGACGTTGAAGCCGAACATTCCGATTCCCTTGCCTCCAAACCCGTCCCACAGCAAGGTGTCAAACGTAAAGAGACCTCGGACGAGAGACCCATCGACCACGGAGCTACCAACGCTTTGATGATTTCAGACTTACATTGGTGGACGACCGAGGACGATATTCGTGGTTGGGCTAACGAAGCAGGGACTGAAGACGAACTGAAGGACCTGACTTTTAGTGAACACAAGGTCAATGGCAAGAGCAAAGGGTTAGTCACCAATCATGCTGTGTTGTCTTATCGTTGCTAATAGCTCCCTACAGCCAAGTGTATCTCGAGTTTTCTTCGCCTCAAGCAGCGACTGCCATGAAGCACAAGATCGACTCCCTGGCCGGCAGCCAGCCTGGCTCGCGCAAGCACTCTGTCGTGTACACTAATGCCACTCAGAATCCTTTCAAAACGCTCCCCAAAGATGCGCCTGCTCGGGTCAGGGAAGATAGACCGGTTCGCGGCGGGTCATTTAGTTCCGGACCTCGTTCTGATACCAGCTACGGCATGAACAACCAAGGCTTTCGAGGTGGCCGGGGTGGCGGGTTCAACCGCGGCGGTTATAATATGCACAATCAGTACAACCGCAATTTCTCTGGGCCAATGGGTGGCTATAACAACAACAATAACCACCAAAACATGGGCTTTCAGAACAACATGGGCATGGGAGGTACTTACGGCGGCTTCAACAATAGGGGTGGGATGATGGGCAACCCAATGCGAGGCGCCATGGGTGGCATGCGCGGAGGCCGCGGGGGAATGAACACCATGATGCCAATGGGCGGTGGAATGGGAATGGGGAATATGGGTATGAATCCCATGATGGCTGGAATGGGAATGGGAGGTACGTTGGATGCTGATATTTGTGCCCTGGATCTTTCTTTACCAGAAGTTGACCATGTATTTCAGGCTTTCAAGGAAACCAGTTCAATCCAGGAATGTTCAACTCCAATCCAGGTCCGAACTTTGGTGGCGGCGATTGGAATCAACATGGAGCGAAACGTCAGCGACAGGAGTAACGAGCATTGTAACAGGCCCACAACCAGCAACAGACACCGAGCATCCTCGTGCGGCAAACGTTGGACTCAACTGTCGGCAAGTTCCTGCACTCTTTCGACTTGTATACCACGCAGATTGGCTACGTATATGCGATATGACTGCTACGGTACCCCCCTCGCCGTTGACACCGATTGGCAAAGACTGGAATGAGAGGATCTGGCTGGGTCAGGGCCCGTGCTCCACGTCGCCAAAACTCTCGAGAAAGCTCCGAAGCGTCTAGGAGGGCGAGAGAGCTAAGCGACAGCGAGCATGATGTAATTCTGCACCCCACAGCGTTCACGTTGGGCACCTATCAGGTGATGATCGGCCCTGTTGCACGGGAGATGCACCAGGGTGTTGTATTTCTACACACGAAACTCCAATGGGTGCGCGGAAATGGTCAGGCTTGGTGTGGCATGTGCTCATGGGGCTTGGCCTGCCCTTCATACCTTAGAAATGAATTCAAGGCCTTCATCAGGTTGATCTTGAAGAAGCACCGAATCACCTACCTACGTAGGCCATCTTTTCACAGTGCTTCTCTGGTGTCCGAGTCAGGCGGGGAAGTAGCTTTTAATCCTGCTCTGCTACTGGGAAGTCTGGAGCCTGGATGCCCGGAAAACTCTTCCTGCTGCTTTCCTATTCATAATTGTGGCGGTTTTTGCGGGCTCAGATCAACCGAGACTCATCATTGTATTGAACTTCTATCTTGTTTTCTCGATTTCATTTCACACTGCGGTACAAATGCAGTGTTATGCGACTTGGACTGGATGCTTCGCCGTCGCCTTGATTCGCAATTGTGCCAGCCCAAGCGATTTCCCCCGCTCACGCCGTTAAACAGCAAAATTCCTCCCTGCGCCACTTGCCACCCGCTCGAGCCACATTCACGTCGTCGCGCACTGCTAGCCAGATAATAATCTCATTTCGCTTCCAATGTCGGAGCAGAGACAGCAGCCTCGTGGCGAACCTCCCCGTGCTCCCACTTCCGGACACGGTCAAGCCTCCTCGAGATCTCAGTCGGTTTCGCAGACGCCAATCCAGGCTCCAATCCGCTCAATCGAAACACCCACTTCCGACCTTTCCAATCGCCCTACGCCCACCTCACAGACACCTCGCTCCCCCGCGCCAAACCTCTTGTTTCGTGTCCCACAATCTCCTCTCACTGCGACGGGTGAATCGTCTCAGAGAGCTGGAAAAGTCGCCATTCCAAGGTTGAAGAGATCGATTGATCCATCTGAAGATCCAACTCGAGCAGGAGGAAGGCACCGGGTCAATCATGCATGTGAACCCTGCCGCCATCGCAAGACCAAATGCAGTGGGGAGCGCCCAGCGTGCAAACATTGCCAGGACTTTAAGATTACATGCTTCTACGCCGATGGCAAAAGAGACAGGGCAAAAAAGTTAGTCAATATATTTGTTCAAGCGTGAACCATTTTCGGATGCTAATTGGCGTCCAGGCAATTTGGAACCTTGACGGAGAAGGTGGCCGATTATGAAAAACTGCTGAGGGAACTGATATCCAGGGTCGATGAAGACGATGCAAGATTGATCCGAGCATCGCTAGAGAAGGTGAGTTATCCTCAATGCATCCCTGTTCTATGCTCACTCTCGACAGGAATCGAATTATGACGCCGAAGAAACCCTTACAGAAGGCACTGCTGAAGTTGCCCTGACTGGTGATGTCGATGCAGAAGATGATGAGTCCGGTGCGGAATCAGAAGCTTCGGCAGGCGCTGGGTCCACGGGTGCACTTGATCGAACTGATGAGGATTTCACTCGTGAGCAGGCCAGGATGACGGGTTTCATGGGAAAAAACTCGGAGGTCACCTGGCTCCAACGGTTGCGCGAGCAGAACAAGTATGGAGATGTTGAACAAGATCGGCAAGGTAATGAGAGGCAACAGGCGCTCGCTGCCATGTCCAGTGCCTCGCTGACTTCGAAACGTCCAGTCGGTGACACCCAAGTACCCCTTTCGGAAGCAGACGACGGCTTCACAGTCAAGGATTCCAGCTATCACATGGACGACACGTCGATATTCATGTATGAGGCCGTTGATGCCTACGAGATGCCTACGCCCGACATTGCAGACCATCTGTTCACTGCATACATGCAGCGAGTTCACTCGTCCTTTCCCGTGGTCGGAAGGTTGAATCTCACCACTCAGTTTCGAAGATTCATCAGCGGGACCGTGCAGAGACCACCAGAAAAGTGGCTCGCAATCCTCAACTTGATCTTTGCAATCGGCGCAAAGTACTCGCATCTAATCAAGGCTGAATGGAAAGGCGACGAGAGGGATCATCTGATCTATTTTACCCGGGCCCGACTGTTGAGTATGAATTCTGAGACCATCTTTCATCATCCAGATTTGCAGCATATCCAAGTTCTAGGCTTGATGTCTTTCTACCTGCTGTGCAATAGTCAAATAAACCGGTAAGTGTGGCCTATTCCACCTTGAGGAAGAGCGTCAACTGATTGCGGAGCAGTGCTTGGATGTTGAATGGAATTGCTATTCGAGGAGCTGGCGCCTTGGGACTGAACATGCGCAATGACAGCAATGACCTGAAGGATTCACTCAAGGAAATCCGCTACCGACTTTGGTGGGCTCTCTACACCCTGGAACATCGTCTGTGCAACATGACTGGCAGGGTCAACTGTGTCATGGACGATCACTGTACTACACCCCTACCAATACCTCTGGAAGAAGAACAATTCGAGACAGAGGAAGGCCTGAGACTTCTGAGCAAGGAAATACAACAGGGTGACCGCGCGCCATCCTCAAATTCACAAACCCCGAGTTTCGGGTCGACTCCTTCAACCGACCGCTCTCGTTCGCAAACCAAGATTGACTCACGTTCGCCCTCGATGCCTGGGGCCCTCAGAGCTGGTGACCTGGATTGGGCAAAGGATGTTCAACCTAACTCTTCACTATACTTTCTCCACCTGGTACAGTTAACTCGTTTGACCCAGAACATCTTCCATAGTCTGTACAACCCGGCGGCGATCAAAGGAACGTGGTCTGAAGTTCAGGCCAAAGTGAAGGACCTCGACGAACGCCTTGAGCACTGGTATCGCAAACTACCTCAGGCGTTTGCTTTTCGACGGAACCAGCGCGAGCGCGGGTCTTATGAGTTCCGCTTGAATCTGGGGTTCTTCTACTACAGCACCAAGATGACCATCCATCGACCCTGTCTCTGTCGACTTGACCGAAAGATTCCAGGACAATCAACCAAATCACTCGAATTCAACCGCAATTCTGCCGCCTCTTGCGTGGAGGCTGCAATGGATATGCTGCAGCTCATCCCTGACAAGCCAAATGCTGTCGGGCTGATTCGAGTCGGTCCCTGGTGGAATATTGTACATTGGTTAGTCCAAGCCACGACAGTTCTGATGCTTGAAATCTCGTTCCGAGCCAATCACATGCCGGAAGAAGCAGAGGCTATACTGGAATCATGCAAGAAAGGCATCCGTTGGCTGCATGCGCTAGCAGAAGACAACGTGTCGGCTAAGCGTGCCTGGACAATATGTTTCACGCTGTTTGGGGAAGCAGTCAAAAAGATTGGCCGTGATGTCGACGATTTGCCACAGGATCTTCCGGGCAGGCCTTCTCCTCCACGGCACGATATTTCCATGGCGAATTACTCTGCGGTCAGCAACCCGCTGTCCCAGAACATGTATGTGTCGGCTCCAAGCGCGCCTTCTATCTACAACACAATGCCTGAGCTCCCAAGTGTGCAAGCATTTGCCGCGTTCGACCCAATGATGCGGTACGACCAATATTTCCCCCCGGATATGCTATTGAATGATCCATCTTTGCATTTCCAACAACCCACCGACGCTGAGATCGAGTTTATGAGCAATGCGTACCATGAAGACCAGGGCCAACCGCACCAGGGTGGCCCGTCCGGTCAAGGACCCAGGATGAATTGAGATATCGAGCCGAGACAAGTTCTAGATTGCAGGAATGCAGCGCGCACCGCGTCTCAGGGAGTTGAGGGACAAAGGGGGCAGCCATCCACATACCAACCGCGATTGACTTGGCATTCCACCATGCGCGGTCTGGACATATTGTAATTGAAATGCCCTGCCACTCGAACGATTCTTTCTGCCACCATTCTATGGGGACATAAAATCCCACTGTGAGTCCGCTATCTTCGCTGGCGAAGGTCAACCATTCTCCCTGTTTTGAGTGAGACCAGACCCAGCTTTGCGCTCTAGACATGGAGGTTCTACTACTGCTGATCGCCCTGGCGGCGCCCATTTCTTCGATAAAACAACACGAGGGACGAGCCCATTTTCATCCTAAAGAGCCGCGCCAACTGCCCAACTCGCCCGTCCAAGGTTTGGGATTGCTGGCAACCCCAGCCCGTGTCGCTACAACCTCATTTACTCCGTCGACTCTGCCTACAATATCGTCCTATGTCTTTCCCACGACGGTAATCCAGGAACCGATTGCGACGGTGTGTCCCGACACGCCAGCTTCGTCAGCAATATTTTCAGTGCTACCCGTGTCTTCGTTGGTGTCCACTGTCGGAGCCAACAAGACGCAAGGCTCGATTACCAATAGCTCCAGTTACATGCCAGTCCGAGTGAATGCCACAGCCCTCCTTCCGAACGGAAGCACAACAGTCTTCTTATCTACCAGCAGGGCTCGCGTACCGCCGACGACCTCAGCGACAATATCTCCCATTGACCCCAGCGGAGCAGACACAGCACGCATAGTTTTGGACAAGAATGGATGTCAGACGTTGTACAGTGCAAAAACCACGACATGGTGCAGTACCACTGTGCAGCGGGCTGGAATGATACCCGTTCCCATTACTGACTGCGGTCAATTCGTCACATTCTCCAGTCAGAGACTGGATGCCTGCTCTACGACGGCCGAATCGGGTTTCTCAAGTCCGCCCCTTTCGCCTGCGGAGACGAATGAGCCCATGGCGTTCTATGCTGCCCAATGGTATGACCTAATTCAGAATCCTATTCCCAACATCGTTCAAGTCCAAGATTGTCTTCCTCAATCAAGCGGGTGGGGTTGCGTCACTTCGAGCGAAAGCTGGGATGTGGTGACAATCACGAGCACCAGCACAGGGATCAGTGTTGCTTCATTCTCAGGGGTAAGTTGAAGCCACTTCACCATCTGCATTCGCAACTGACAGAGTTGTAGCCCGTTGTGGTCACATCTGGAACGTACACAGGCACCACCACATTATCCTTCGAATCGACTCTTACTACCACCACAGTGATAACTTCATCAGCGATCAGCCGCCATCGACTCGGAGGGGTCAGTGCAGCGACTACATCAGAGCAGACAGTGACTGTGCTGGTGACAATGCCAACTACGAGAACCTTCCTACTGGACTCGTTGACCAGGACCACAGTGACCATCCGGCAGACTTCAACGGTCGAGGTAACAGAGACGAGGACTCGAACGTTGGGTGGTGATTCATCGGATTCCACAAGACTAGCAAATTAATGTGCAATGCAATACCCAAAAATTCCAACACGAGCGAGCATTTTGTTAGACCCTTTTTTGCAAGTCGTTCATTCTAGTATCTTTTTTGCTAATGCACCGACCCATCCCAATGTCTCTCTTTTATTTCTGCTCGCGTCACACTAGCGCGAAACAATCAATCCAAAAAGCGATCAACGACACAGGAAGTGAAGTGCTTTCAGCCATCAATCACGCTTGAGTGGCTGGCCAAGGAGTTTGAGCTTGCCTACTTCCCCACGGTGGCGTACGCCTGTCCTCCCGCCTCTCTATCGATCTCGATACACTCCTGCAACCCGCACAGGTTGAACGACTCCTTGACGCCGCTGGCGGAACTTCTTGGTGTGGTCTTGCCCGTCGTCTGGAGGACGTTGAGCTCGTTGCGCACGCTTTCGAGGACCGGCCCGATACAGAGGCCGGGGTAGATGATGATGCGGAAGCCCATCTTGCTGGCCTCCTCGATCGAGAATTCCGGGGTGACGCCCCCGGGCACGACGTTGAGGAGAACCGGCGTGTCGCCCATGATCTGGCACACCTTCTCCATTTCTTCTCTCGTTTGGAGGGCTTCGAGGAACACGGCGTCCACGCCGATCCGCACCGCTTCTTGCAGTCGCTCGATCGCCTCGTCGAAGCCGTACATCTGGCGCGAGTCCGTCCGCGCAATCAGCACGATGTCCGATTGCAGCTTGTCGCGCGCCGCCACGGCTGCTCGTAGGCGTGAGAAGTATATCTCCCGATCCACGATCTGCTTGCCGAGGAGATGGCCACATCTCTTCTCTTGTACCTGTTTTCCATCCCGGTTGGGTCAGTCATTGTCCGTCCGCCGGGGGTCCTCTTGGCTCGGAGAGCAAACAAAGAGTCAAAGACTCCAAAAGTTCAAATTTGTTGGAAGTTTTCCTCTCTTCGTGGGGACACTGACCTGATCTTCAATGTGCAGCGCCGCGACCCCGGCTCGAGCATACTGTGTCACAGTCCTCGTGACCATGATGGGGCCGCCGTAGCCCGTGTCGGCGTCGGCGATGAGCGGCACAGAAGGGTTCAGCGACGCAATCATCTCGGCGTTGCTCCTCATGTCGTTGAGCGTCGCGATGCCCAGGTCGGCCCAGCCGAGTCGGGACATTGACGTGCCCGCTCCGGTCTGTGGGAATGTGAGTGAGCGAGAGAATGCGAGACAGACCAGCTGAGAAGACGGAGAG
>WJFF01000064.1:657-18198 GCA_011800825.1 Fonsecaea pugnacius | reverse complement strand
TATGTAGCTTTGGCTATAGCTGCAGCTGTTCGTGAGAGAGGGGAGAGGAGGAGGGGGGAGGTTCTGCGTCAGATGTACGAGGTACGCACGTATGTATGAACCTACTCGGTAGGTAGGTACATATGCATGCATGTTCATGTCTGTGTACTGGATCCGGGGTCGGGACCTAGACTCCCTCCTACCTACTAACCCAAGGATTGAGTGTTGCTATCCGCTACGGTATATAGTACAGAACATAGTACATACCTAGGAGAGACGACTCTGTCCAGACAGATCAAAGACAAGACTAGAAAAGGAACGAAAAGATATGGAGACCGTCACAGAAACGCTACCACCCACCCAAAACACCCAGCGCGACGAATTCGAGAACAGACTACGCGACCTCCTCTCCAGCACCAGGAAAGTCGACGTGGGTATTCTCAACCTCTCCCTCGACCCGGGAAAGTCACCCAAAAGCATTCCCCGCGTCTTACTTCGCTATGCCGACGCCCTCAGAGACGCGGGTTACAAGCCCGAAGCCGAAGCGTTGGACCTGGTGCGCGAAAAGGTTCTCGACAAGAAAGCCTTTGGTGGACTTGGTCTGCGCGACGACGACGAAGACAGCACCACTAGGCCTCCCGCGCAGCAGGCCGAGGCGCTCTTCCTGGTCGAGGCGTGGCTCGAGGCCGTCAACTCGCGCGAACGGGCCAACGACTTTCTCTCCTATAGGACCGCGCCTGCAGAGGGGACCAGGCCGATGACTTTGGCGCAGAAGATCTTCGCACAGCATGTCATTGGGGAGAAACCCCCCAGGGGACTGGCGGCCGGCGATGTCGTTAGGGTCGGTATCGACTGGATCCTGGCATCAGAATTGTCGTGGGGGGTATGGTCCTAACTTCCAAGACTCATTGTTATAGAGAGAGAGACATTCGAGCAAATGCTGACTTCCCGGCAAAAAACAGGGCATGGCCCGGACGTGGAAGCGACTGGGCTCCCCGGCAATTTGGCGCAACGACCGCTTCTGGCTCGCCGGCGACCACGTCGTCCACCCGGCGGTGGCGCAGGTGCCCAAGATCAAAGCCATGGTCGAAGTGGCCGAGAAGGCCAAGAACGAGTTCAAGATGACCGAGTACCAAGGCATGAACTACACCATCATGCACACCGAGTTCGTCCGAGAACGCGTCGAACCGGGCATGCTCGCCATCGGGTCCGACTCGCACACCTGCTCGGGTGGTGCCGTCGGCTGTCTGGCCATTGGACTCGGCACGGCCGACGTGATGATGACGCTGACCCTGGGGGAGACGTGGTTCAAGATCCCCGAGTCGATCCTCATCGAGTTTGTCGGCCAGCCGGCCTTTGGCATGTCGGGCAAGGATGTCATCCTCTACATCCTCGGTGAGCTCAAGCGCAACACCGTCGCCGCGGAGCGTATTGTCGAGTTCGCCGGCGACGGCCTCAAGCACCTGTCCGTCGACGCCCGGTTCGCCATCTCCAACATGTGCACCGAATTCGGCGCCATCACAGGCATCTTCGTGCCGGACAGCATCACAAGAGAATACATTGCGCGACGACGGAGGAAAGCCAACCGCGTCAACTCACTCTACTTCCGCCCCGACGCCGACGCCGAGTATGCGGGCAGATATACCATCGACCTGTCCAAGGTCGAGTCCTCGGTCGCCGTCTACCCGAACCCGGACGACGTGGTCCCCGTGTCACAGATGGCTGGGAAGCCGCTCGACGGAATCTTCATCGGTGCCTGCACGACCACCGAGGAAGAGCTGGTCCTCGCAGCGCTGGTCCTCAAGATCGGCATGGACAGGCAACTGCCCCTGACCAAGGGCAAGAGACACTATGTGCCGGGATCGTTGCCCATTGTCGAGAAGCTAAAAGATCTGAAACTGCTCGAGATATACGAGGCGGCGGGCTTCACTCGCGGTCCGCCCGGCTGTTCCTACTGTGTCGGGCTCTCAGCCGAGCATGCTGATGAAGGGGAAACGTGGCTGAGCTCGCAGAATCGCAATTTCCAGAACCGCATGGGCAAGGGTGAGTTATCTCGCCCGTGTCCTTTGCTTCCCCCAAAGGGGGGAGGATCTCCTTTTGGCCTGTACCGTGTATTCGTGTGTAGCTAACATCTTGTTTGTCGGTCGCTGAATAGGCGCATTCGGCCATGTCACGTCGGCAATGGTCTGCGCAGCCTCGAGCTTCAGCATGTCCATCACCAGCCCCGCGGACTTTCTCAAGGATCTGGACATGGATTTCTTCAAACGATACCGTCCTCTCTCGGACGTGGATATGGTTCCTGTGGAGTACGTCGAGCCCGACCTCGGGAGGTCGTCAAGTGCTGTAAAGACGAACAACACCATCACCACAATGATAGATCCCGCACCGGCGGAAGAAGAGTCACCGAGGAAACTGGAAAAGATCTCCAGCAAGATCGTCACGCTGGGCGACTTTATCGACACAGACGCGGTAAGTCAGCCTTCCCTCCTCCGCACGCACAAGCAAGCATGAAGACACGACAAGGCTGACATGTTCTTCCCTCGATTGGGGTCGTGTATGGCGCACAGCTCGCTCCAGGACACACATTGACTTCGTGCGTGACCGATGAGGACTTTGGCGAGCATGTCCTCGAGCACACGCACCCCGAGTTCCGGGCAAAAGTGCGTGGAGGCCAGCAGGTCGTGGTGGCCGGGCATGCGTTTGGGGTTGGATCGAGTCGCGAGATGGCCGTGGGTGCTTTGAAAGGTATTTCCCTTGGAACCTCCTTGCCTTGCACTCTCTCCGCTTCTTATACCTGTTTTCTGCGATTGAACCCCTTTCCTTCCCTCCTTTTCCAATGCCGCCCTGTTTTCTTGACTGCTTCTGTTTCATGATGTGTCTGACGCGATCCGAGCAGGTGTTGGTGTCCAGGCGGTAATAGCCCGCTCATTCGCCTTCATCTACGGCCGCAACCAGCCCAGCCTCGGCCTGCTGGGAGTGACCATGACGGATGAGGCCTTCTACAACGTCGCGCGGGAAGGGGAGGACATCGCGCTGGACATCCCCGCGCGAACCATCACGGTCGCTGGCCAGTCGTTCCCCTTCACGTTGTCCGAGATGGAGTATAACCTGACCGTCAACAACGGCGTGGCCGAGAGTTATCGCAAGTTCGGCAAGGGCATCTGGGAGCGCTTCACGGGCGCGGGGAAAGAGGAGGCCGGGATGTCCATGGTCAGGGCGGCTGTGCAGGGTAGTGGAGAGGAAGGCAACATGGGAGATAAGAAGTTGGACTGGTAGTATAGATAATGTTTTGTCATTCTTTGCTTGCTCTTCCATTCCTCCTTTTTCCCTTTGTGTTCACTGGCTTGTTATCCAGGAAGATTCAACTTTTAGTATGGTCCCCCTCGTCGGATAGTATAGCTCTATCCGCATCTTTGATTCGTGCCGGGCCTTGGCCTTCAGGAAAGGGCGCGAACTTGTCAATGAGATAGTACATGTCGTCAAAAGCCCTGTACCATGAAAGATGTCATCAGTTTCACGACCATCGCTAGAGGGAGACAGAAACATACGTGCTGATAAACAACCTTGGAGTCACCACTCACTCACATTTGACGCACCGCTGTCCCCTTGCCCCCGTGGTTGACTGAGTATAGTGTATTATAGTAGATGCAATATAGTCGGTTCCGATCGTCCCATTCTTCCTTGGGTTCGCTGGGCTCGTTGTAGTGAAGGTACGTCTGTGTATAGACCTCCTTCTGGATTTTGTTGTAGGTGCACCTCCAGTTCCCAATCTCAAGCTCGTGGTGCGCATACATGGCCGCTGCGTCGAAGAGGTAGATATCCCCCGTCTGACGTGATATCCCTGTGTTGCCTTCCCAAAGATCACCATGAATGAGAGAAGGTTTTACCACACGACCATCTGTTGTGAGGCTATCCAGGAGACGTGGGACCACATGAGCAAGAATCCGATCCTCGAGTGCGCTGAGGGCATCCCAGTTTCCATTTGCTGCGTCGTCTAGTGCAAGGACATGGCGGAGCAGGTTGGTAAAGTAAGTAGTCCAATTACCCTCCCAGGCTACGGCTTGAGGGATTCGACCCTGGCATGTCGTGACGTGAAAGCCGAATTTCCCTGTCGGTGACACACTGGTGTTATGCAGCCTGGCCAACTTGGCACAGAGCCGGTTCGGTTCGGGTAAGCCGTCAGACATGTCAATGAACTCGACCAGGAGATAATACATCTCGACCGGGAAAGTCCTCAACTTTCCCCAGGCGTATGGTTTTGGAACCAGTTCAGGCATGGTCTTGGACAGCTCTGACATGGAGTCGAATTCGCCTTCGATCATCACCCGGCCAGCTTCTCGGGCGGCACATTTTAGAAAGTAGGTCGCAGGCTCGCTGTCGGGCTCTTTCACCACCAGGCGGGCCAGGAGCGTCCATTTTGATAGGGGAAGCTGTTGGGCAGACAGGAGCTTAGTATGCCGGGGGAAGCTGTTGATAATCTCGTCGTACAGGGTAGCTTCGCACGCAGCAGCTGTAGGTTTAGTTAGGTTATGGCCATTCTTGTGTATGGTGTCGCTCATCATGGCTGGGGCCACGGATGACAGTTAGTAGATCGGTACTTAAATTGCGCGCTTGAAGAAAAAGAAGCCAGGACTCTGGTTACAGCAATAGGATCCCAACGAGTGGCAAATGTGTACTTCCTTCAATTTTGGCAGAGTAGGGTCATCATAAGAGCAATGGCTGATTGATGGTACATGGCTGTCTGATCTGATGGGCACTTCCTCTTGTTGAAATTTTCTTTCCGTCTCGACCTCTTTTTGTTGCTGACATTCTTTGCGTCGATTCGACATTCTTCGTCTCCCTCGCATTCCACCCACCTGGCAACGGTTGACGGGGACCTAGACTTTACGTATTACCTGCCCAGGCAATGCTGGGTTTTTTGACCGACCGCATAAGCATGGCAAGGTACCCAAATGTCGGGATAGATGGATCGAAGGACAATAGAGTGAAGGGAATTGCGTAGACCTGTTGACCAGGGAAGACCGAAGGCTGACCTGCGGGCACCCCCCAGCGTCATTGTTGTCAACGCTTGCGCTCTGCGAGGGAAACATGACCATGATCCTTTTCGTGTAGAGGACTCGAAAGCTTTGACGGCGCATACCAAGCAAGAGTGCGGTGGGTGGTCATTGTTAAGTTTTATGTTTCAACTTGGGAGAGATTTCCGAGTTTAGCCGCCGAGCGCAGGATGATGAAACTGCGCCTCCTTTTCCTCCTCCTCTTCCAACCCATACTTGCCCATACAACAGCCGCTCATCACCTCCGAGACAGTCTAATGCAAGTCCCACTGTCAGTCAACGTTCAGGCCACACTAATATCTCTACCTCCCAGAAATAATACATCATAATCAGGGGCGCTTAGAACCATGCGTCAAAACATGCTACGCAGCGAAGCCATGTCTTGTTGTGCCCACCACTCATATACTCATCCAGCCATCCTTCACAAGCACTTTCGATGGCTGCCATCGGCTGTTTCACAAGTTTATACCGATGCATGATGGGTCTTCCCCTAGGGGCGATGCTCAGCCCGATCATCGCTTGCAGTTCGATGTAGACGTGGCAAGTACATAGCCTTGAGGTTGCCTTCTAGGCCTCAAGCTCGAAGTATGCCTTGTGCAAGTTATTGAGCCGCTGCTCACCTGCCATCTCTCATACACTGTACTCTTGTCGACCGCTGTCCTCAACCCTCTAAGAATGACTGCGATCGACTTACGGCCATTGAGACTTGAAGTAAACCAAGAAATCTCCTTACTCCGCAAAAAGCAGCCACGATTGGCTAGTGGCCCCCAATGGTATGTGATCCTTCCTCAGCACTGAAAGTTGTGTCTAAGAGCTTGAGTTTTAGTTGGGAAAACTACGTGTTGGCCTCTCTCATCGACGCAAGCAGCCGACCCAACATTCGGGACAGCCTTTGAGTGGCGCTGAAGAAAACCTGGCTGTGGCTTCTCCCTCAACCAGTACCCAGGGAGAGAGTTCCGGTTCTGTTGCGAATCTTCCTGCCCAATGTCCTCCTGATAGAGCTTCACCTAGGACAAATGATGTACAGGGACCCTCCATGACGGGAAATGGCGCCAATGTCCTCGGTCTTCATGTCATCCACGAGCCAAAGTCGAGACCCATTGCCGATATCATCTTTGTTCATGGACTCGGTGGCCACAGTCACAAAACCTGGTCCAAAGACCGCAATAACGACTTTTTCTGGCCGGGCTTATGGCTTCCGAACGACCCTCAACTCCGAAACGCCAGGCTGTTCACTTATGGTTATGATTCTCAATTGCTCGGGCCTAAAAGTGTGTCGAATATCATGGGTTTCGCAAGGTCACTATTGTTCGACATGCGATATAGCAGGGGTAACCGACAGAACAGTCTGAGAATCGGCAAGGCACCCATCGTGTTTGTTGCTCATTCCATGGGTGGTTTAGTCGTCAAGAAAGCATACCTGATGGCTCAGAATGATCGAAACTGTACACAGATTGCCCGATCGATTTTAGGCATCATCTTTCTGTCGACACCTCATCGGGGTTCTAATTTGAGCCTGGTGCTTAATCTGACATTAGGAGCCACCTTCCAACCGGAAAAATCTTTTGTCAAAGAACTGGAACGAAACTCTTCCGCTATTGAGGAAATCAACGACCAATTTCGTCACGTTGCCCCCAATCTCTCCATTGTTTCTTTTTACGAGGAGCATCCCACACTCATACTTGGGAAGCGTTTCATGATCGTACGGAAGGACTCCGCCATCTTGGGCTACATCAACGAAGATTCAAGGGGACTACCTGCTGATCACCACACAATTTGCAAATTCGATAGCGAAGAAGATTCGAAATATAGAATAGTGAGGGACACTTTGAAAAGTCTCGTGGAGAAGTTCGAGAATGGCACCCTCCAAACACCTAATGTCGGGTCTCTGGTCGCCAGAAAAGATGTTGGAAAGATTCTTGGTCTCTTCCGCAGCCCTGCTGAGGATTTCAACTCTCTCCGGAAGCGCTGGGTGCCAGGAAGTTGCGAGTGGTTCTTACAGGATTCTGGGACTCAGCTCTGGCTCACAAACCCCTCCGACTCTCATATGATATGGTACAATGCACCACCGGCGTATGGGAAGTCAGTCCTCTCGAGCTATGTCATTCACTATCTTCAAGCACAAGGCCACCACTGTCAGTACTATTTCTTCAACTTTGGAGACCAAACGAGACGATCGATAAGCGGTATGTTGAGGTCACTGGCGTATCAAATCTCTTCGATTATGCCCGAATACAAGGAGGAGATATTGACGACCTGTGCCGAAGACATTGGCTCCGACGAGAAGGACTACCGCTTCCTATGGCACATATTATTTGAGACTCTCTTGTTCTGCAAACCTTTTCCCCACCCGCTGTTCTGGGTTATCGATGGTCTGGACGAATCAGAGTCGTCCCAGACGCTCGTTGAATTGTTGGCCGAAGCCCTTTCACGGGCACAAATTCAAATGAAGGTCTTGGTCACGAGCCGGCGGACAGAAGCACTCACGTGGGAGATCAAAAAACTCGAGCGCCTTCTCAAAGTCAACATCATTGATGGGGTGGAGCACACCCATAACGACGGCGACATCAAGTTACTGGTTGACAGAGAACTTGAACATCTTCCTGGAAACACAGCTATTCGAGAGCGACTTCGGCAGGAGATTTTGAAACGGGCAAACGGCAACTTTCTTTGGGTGAGTATCGTTCTCGACAATCTGTACAAATGCCAAACCGAAAGCGAGATTCGAGCCACGTTCGAACAAATACCCGAGAACATGACGAAAATGTACTCACAAATGCTGCTTACGATTACCGAGAATGTCAACAAACAACGAGTCAAATTGGCAAAAGAATTGCTCCAGTGGGTGGTTTGTGCACCACAGCCTTTAACCCTGGATCAACTAAGGGACGGCATCAGCAAAGATTATCCCGACATCCTAGATCTCAGAAAGACAGTTCGCGATGTCTGTGGCCACTTCATTTTCATCAGTAACACAAGTCATGTAATGATGATACACCAAACTGCTCGCGACTTTCTGACGAATGCTTCTAATGATATCAGCGAACTGGATCGCCAAAGCGCCAGCAGTGCTGTTCTAATAAAAAGTCTCGCCAGCATCAGTAAGCCTTCTACTCGCGCTCTAGCCATCGGTGCGAAGGGGAGCCTGTCGATCCGAACGGAGCTCGAAGCTCAGCATCCATTCTCACTTTATGCTGCCAACTCGTGGTTCCACTACCTTGAATATGCTGGTTTTATTTCCGAGGGGGCACTTGAAGCACTACACACGTTCTTTAGCGGTCCCCATGTGCTCGATTGGATCTACATTCTCGCTGTCTTAGACCAAGTCAGCGCGTTGGCTAGAGCCGGAAGCGCTCTGTCAAAGTTTGTTACCAGCAACCACAAGCGCAAAATTTCAATAGACCACCGACTGCCAACCTTTGAGCTCCTCTGGAACTGGGGGACAGACCTGATGAGGATAGCAGCAAAATTTACCCGATATCTCACGACGCAGCCTTGTGCCATCTACGAGATAATTCCAGCTTTGTCTCCCTCAACTTCAATGATCAGCCGCCAATTCCGTCAGTGCAAGGGCCCAAAGCTCACAGTAGCCGGTCAAAATGAGTCGTGGACAGACGTGTTTGGACGATTCTCACTTTCTCAGGACGAAACAGCCTTGAAGATCGTATCATCCGGGGCTCATCTCACAGTCCTTACAAGAGGTGGTATTACACATGTATGGAGCTCCACCGATTTCAAAGGGATGTGCACACTCCGCCATGGCGAACCCGTGGTAGATATGTGTATGAACCACCGGGGTGACATTCTTGTAACCTACGGCCTGAGCACAACGATCGTCTGGGACGTCCCTGCGGGCACCGCGCGTCTTCGAGTGCCAAACATAGGAAACAGCAGAGCAATGTCGCTTACATTTGCAATGAATGACCAGCGCGTCCTAGCCGCAACAGATGACAGTGTGGTCAGGTTCTTGGACATTACAGAGGATGGTCCGGCATGGAAAGTCCTTGACGCGTCTCTGCTCAAGGAGAATCCTCGACCCGACTTGGTCATCATGAATAGTCCGAGTTGCGTGGTTTTCAATGCAAGTGGTACACAGATTGGAGTCTGCTATAGGTCGTTCCCTCTGACGGTCTGGGACTTGAACAGAGCCACGATCATTCGCCGGTGTTTGAGGCCGGTCGTTCATCCAGATCCTGCGTCAACCTCCTCACCAACTTGGTTTCCCGTGGAATTCTTCAGCTGGAATCCTGTCACTGGTCACATCATTGGCTGGTACAAGGGCAACAACCTGTTCAAATGGCACCCAGTGACAGATGAGACTCACGAAGTCCCAGCTTGTGTCGACGGGTTGGTTTGCAGTCCGAATGGGAAATTATTTGTGACGAGTAACAGTGACGGGGTTGTCCAACTCTGGGACTTCTCGTCTTTCACCGTGACATACCAACTTTCCTCGGGGGACTTGATCAGTGGTTTATCCTTCAGCCCGGATTCCGAGCGATTTTATGACATCCGGGGATCGACTATCACGGCATGGGAGCCCGGTGGTTTGGCTCAGCTTTCAGGACCGGAGGAGGGTTTCGGCGCCTGTGGGAAGCGAGGGACAGCAATGTGCAGCGTACGCCAGGCGAAGGTGCTACAATCCCCAAGTCTTACCGCCATCTCTTTAGCTCCAGATGGCCTGCGGTATGTGACGGCCAATGATCATGGCGAGGTTCATCTGGCGGACGTGCGAGACACATTCAAGATTAAACTGACAAGTTTCCCCAACTTTGTCTGCGTTTCTCATCTCGTCTGGGGTCCAAGAGGCGGAATTATTGTTGCTGCCAACCTCACAGCCGATGTCCGCATAATGCAGATCGACAACAGTACCTCCAGCCAGCTCAAGCAGACACATGTTCAACTCATCCAACGGCCAAAGTTGAGCCTCGGGGGTGGCTCTATACATCAAATGCTAGTGGACTTTTCGTCACAAATGCTTCTTGTTCTTGCCGACAGCCTTGCTCAGCTGTGGAGTATCCACGAGTGCCGCGTAAAGATTTCTGCTCCCATGGTCAGGGCAGTTCAACATGCTTGGCTCAATCATCCTACCAACCATGACCTGTTCTTGGCAGTTGGGCCTGAATATATCAGGATATTTCAATGGTCCAGCTTACAGCAGATGCACCAGATCAAGCTCAGTAGTACCCTTTTGTCTCTGGTGAAGCAGCCGACACATATTCCTCCAATGGACGAAACAAGGCATAATCTTCCGGTGAATGAGTCATCAAACTCAAGACAAGAACCAGCTATGAAGATCAGCAAAGCTATGCTCACACAGGACGCCAAGCATATTCTTATATATCTCTCAGAAAACATCCCTGGAAGTAAGGCTCAGAAAAAGCTACTTGTTTTACCGGTCAAAGCAATGGACGCAGCTACCAAGTTGGGGAAGGAAGCGATCCTCGAGTGCATGGAGGTTCGGAGCGATCTAATGGATATCCTTGAAGTCCCTCTGGGCATCTTACCAGGAGAGCAGCTCATCTTCTTCGATGGTGACTTTTGGCTATGCTCGGTCGACCTCACTCGACAATCGGATATAGATATTAGGCGTCACTACTTCATCCCAAGAGACTGGACGAGCGTTGAAGGTCTAGCACAGAGCTTGGTCCTGCCAGAGGGGACCTTGCTATGTATCCAGGAAGGCAATGTCGTCACGATCAGAAGCAATCTGATTAGTGTCGGGTTTTAAAGCCTTGACCGGTGAGGTTCACACCTCAGTTGTTCAGCTTGAATGCAAGCAACGACGCTTCTGTTGTTGCCCTGAAGTCTGACTCTTTGACAGAAGAACCGTGATCTCGTATTCATCGAGGTGCATTGTGGATGAATACACTTCTCTTGTACACCTTGGAAGATTTCAGCACCCGCCTGGTATTGTCAATGGAGGTAGATGATTGCATACCAAGCCCCACATTAACCCCTCCCTTCCTTCATATCACCCTTCTGCTACAGTTAGGGAGCCTTATTCCTGGTTCTCCAGCAGTGTAACTGCAACTTTGAAGAGACTCACAAGGCCAGGGGATAACCATTGCGGATGCCTTCTACTTCTCAGAGAGCAACCGGGTCTCTTCGACCTGGCGGACGTGTCGCGACAATCCGTGTTAGCATCCCCCTTCCTAGGCCAGGGAGACCATGGAACCAAAGAGTGTCGGAGTTGGCTCAAGGCAGGTCGTCGAGGCAGGGCCTGTCCCGTATACGGTCTTTGGACCTAATCAGAAACGGTTGCTCATTGCACTCCTTGGGTTTGCTACCATCACTTCCCCACTGACAGCTACGATATATTTTCCTCTTCTGCCTCTTCTGAGAGAGCACTTTTACACCACGACACAGGCCATCAATCTCACCCTGACGATCTACATCATCTTCCAGGCGATCTCTCCAGCGATATTCGGACCATTGTCGGACAACATGGGCCGGAGATCGGCATATCTATTCACCCTGTCGCTGTACATGGCGGCGAACCTGGGCTTAGCTCTCAACAGGAACCACTACGGAGTCTTGCTGGGATTGAGAGCAATCCAGAGCCTGGGTGCAAGTGCGGCTTACGCCGTCAGCTTTGGTGTTGTTGCTGATGTCTGTGTGCCAAGTGAAAGGGGCAGGATGCTGGGACCAGTGAGCATGGCGTTTAACCTGGGCGCTTGTATTGGCCCAGTGGTCGGTGGATGGGTTGCATATTCCAGCGGCAGTTTCGAATGGATCTTTTGGGCACTGGTCATTGTGGGAGGATTGCTTTTATGCTTGGTCGGCACCTTCTTGCCGGAGACAGCGCGATCGCTTGTGGGCAATGGGGCACAGAGAGCAAGCCTACCACAATGGGAATGGACGTGGCTGCGTATAATCCAGCGACTCACTCCAATCGGTCTACCAAGGAGGAGCAAGAAAAGATGGCATGAGTCTCCGCGAGGAAGGTCGGATGATAACCAGGAAAGGCCATCGTATCCAAAGTTGCTCTCGCTTTCGCGGGTAAGCAACCCACTCACCTGCCTGCGGATCGTTTTCCACCTCGATACTTTCTTCGTGCTCTGGATGCACGGATCGTTCTACACGGTAGACTACTCGCTGGTTGCCGCCATACCGGACATCTACAAACAGATCTATCACTTCAACGAGCTGCAGATCGGGCTGACATACCTGCCGCGCGGCGTCGGCATCATTGTGGGCGGTTATTGCATCGGCAGGGTCATGGATTTCAACTACAAAGCTACAGCTAGGCAGATCAATTGGAACATCGACAGTGTATCGGGTGACGACCTGGGGGAGTTTCCAATCGAACGTGCTCGCGCCCGCGGGAGCGGCTGGCTGCTGCTTGTTTCCACCGCTGGCCTCGTCGGATACGGCTGGGCTGCACATTATCACGTCCACGTGTCCGTCCTGCTGATCTTGCAGTTCATGCAGGGGTTCTGGGGCACGTGTTTCTACACCGTCTACAACATGTTGCTGGTCGACGTATTTCCGCAGAGTCCGAGCACGGCCGCCGCCGCGGCGAGTATCACGAGATGTGCCATGGCGGCTGCAGGCGTTGCAGTGCTGCAACCCCTGCTCGACGCCGCAGGGAGAGGCTGGTACTTTACCGTCCTGGGGTTATGGAGTGGCAGTTTTGGCGCCGTGGCGTTGTGGTGTATCAAGAAGAAAGGGATGGATTGGAGAAAGCGACGTTTGGACAAAACCAGTGCGGCGGAGATGTCTCCGGTTGTCGTGGGGGAAAGATCAAACTAGAACTGGGTGGTAAAGAAAGCCATCGCGGTCAATATGATGGCAGGATTCATAGAGTGGATATCTATCAACGTGCCCAAGCAGGCCTCATTCAATTAAGTTGTTGCGAGGTACTCGGTAGTAAACCACCAATTCGGACTATAAAATGCCGGATCGGACTTCTGGACCAAAATCGTCCTCGGCACATCGTTCCTCCGCTCCGTAGTCCCGCAGCCTCGAGCTAGCTCGCTAGGTAATGTCTCGGACGCAGAATGGCATGAGCCTTGTTCGTCACTGATCAACCCCCGTCAGTCAAGCCATACTCATAGACTAGGCCCCCTAATAACTGACCGTATCTTCCCTTCCATGACCGGTACCGGGCCGTTTTCAGGAGAACAGCTACATTCATGTCCGTGGTGCGTGGTGGATGTGACGTCGCACCACCATGTCGGTTCTCTTTGATGTGTAGGAGGTCCAGGGTCAGCATCAGGGCCAGGGTGAGTGAGTAAGTGAGGTTCGAACCAGAATCGGGATGTGAAGTATATATTCCTTGGTGTTTGTCGCTGTGGATCTTCTCAGGATGAGTTCAGTGGTGGTGTAAGACTACTTCCGAGTCCAGGTCCAAGTCCGTTCTGAGATAAATTGACCGACAACTCGACTACTCTTACCTCGTCCATCGCCCATCATTCACATCGCACAGCCATAAGAGAGATACCCGAGGCACAATGGCACCTCATTCAAAGGCGACGGCAGAACAGGACGAGACATCGCACGACCCCACCGCCGTGAGCAACCCGTCCAGCATCACCGGCAGACTGTACGCCTGGATCCACGACACCACCATCAACTCGATCCCCGAGGACGTGGTGCGACGCGCAAAGTACCTGATCCTCGACGGCATCGCGTGCGGCCTGGTCGCCGCGCACCTCCCGTGGTCCGAGATCGCGGCGCGCGCCATCTTCAACATGGAGCCCGAGGGCCAATGCACCGTCATCGGCTGGGGCGGTAACAAGAAACTGTCCCCGCTCGCGGCGAGTATCTTGAACAGCACCTTCATCCAGGGCTTCGAGCTCGACGACTACCACTCCACCGCGCCGTTGCACTCGTGCTCCATCCTCGTCCCGGCGCTGTTCGCCGCCGTCGAGGCGGATACTTCACGCACCTTCTCGGGCCAGGACTACCTCAAGGCGTTTATCGTGGGTTGCGAAGTTGGGCCTCGAGTCGGACTGGCACTGCATGGCGCCGACCTTCTCTCTCGTGGCTGGCACTCGGGCGCCGTGCAGGGACCCTCGGCGTCTGCCGCGGCAGTGTCCTCCGTACTGGGCCTGCCGGCTGGATACGTGGAGTCCGCACTGGGGATAGCCTGCACGCAAGCGGGGGGCTTGATGTCGGCGCAGTTCGGCTCCATGGCTAAACGCATGCAACACGGATTCGCGTCGCGCAACGGACTCTTTGCAGCGCTGCTCGCCAAGGAAGGGTACACGGGGATCCAGGAGGTGTACGAGACGCCGTACGGTGGGTTCCTATCCATGTTCTCCGAAGGAGTGTCCAAGTTCACGCCCAAGTCGCTCCCCGACGAGCTGATCAGCGGGCTCGGCGAGAGATGGGAACTGCAGGGGATCCGGATCAAGCTGCACGCGGCCATGGCGGCGCTGCACGGGACGATCGACTGCATCGAGAAGCTGCAGCGGGAGCACGAGTCGCTCTTCGCGGCCGACAACCTGGCCAAGATCGAGGCCATCACGACGCAGCACTCGAAGCCGGCCTTTGAGCACGGCGGCTGGACCGCCCCGCCGGACAAGCCGCTGACCCCGACGGCCGCGCAGATGTCGATCCAGTACGCCGCCGCGGCGCAGCTGGTCGACCGCACGGTGCTGATGGCCCAGTTCGGCGCCAACCGGCTCAACCGCCCGCAGCTGCGCGCGCTCATGGCCAAAATCACCCCGACGCACAACCCAGAGTTTGACAGCGACCGGCGCAAGGGGTGGCGGACTATTGTGACGGTGCGATTTTCCGGCGAAAGCCAAGAAACGGTCGTCGAGGCCACAGTCGACGGCCCCAAGGGCATCATGCCCCCCGCGACCGACGAGGATATTGTGACTAAATGGCGCATGCTGGTGCAGGACTTGCTCGACGACGAGCGAAGGGATCGGATCGAAAAGTGTGTTTTGGGGTTGGACACGCTGGGCGACGTAAGAGAGTTGATTGCCCTGCTGGGGGGCGCGGTTGGGTGTCCTATCGTTGTATGAAAATGTTCTCTCTCTTGCGCTCTCTCGCGAACACAAACACTCATACACCACCTTCTGCCGCGGAACCACTTGCTTGCTCATTGTTCTGAGGTTGGTGACAAGGCGGTATAGAGGATGGAGCAAGGGAAAATTGGAATTTCCTCATTTGCAAGACACATCAGTCAGTCAGGCAAGGGCAAGGGTCGGGCGAGGACAGACATGACACGATAGGTCTTTGGGACAATACACCTGAGGACGTTCCCAGGCTTCTAGTGTCGGCACCGCCTCGTGACTCTGAGCCACTCGTCAGTGATACCGGCCGGATATTGTTGACAAAGTCCACTTTACGCTTTAGTTTCTATAATCCCAGGGTTGGAAAGCGTACAGTGCCAGAAACTCGAATTCCCATAGGAGGTCCAGTCCATTGACACGCATCACTAGCCCTAACCCTACTTCTCAGATCCAATGCTCTGCTCTCGAAACGTGTTCACCGGTCACTCCTCATCGATATTTCTTCCCGTGGATATGGGCGAGTAACAGACTCACACGTCTCAGTGTAGCTTTGCTCGATCGATAGCTGCACGTGCACAGATTAACCGCTGGTAACTCGCCACTCTGCACCAGCAGCAACTTCAACTTCAATGGTTCTTACTCTGACACGGTATTTCAAACCTCCAAACCTCACCTTAACCTATCAGCAGTTTCTTCCAAATGGACATCTTACTTCAGCTGGCGAGCGACGTCCCCAGAAAACCGAGACCCGAGAACCGATTTAAATGTGTCACATACATGCACACAAACACACAAGTACCGAGAGTTTGGAAATCGAATCGAATCGATGGTGATACCCACACCACACCGCACCAGCTACCTAGGTAGCAATCGACGGGCGGTCGGGTGGACGGGCCACTCTCGCACGTACACAGAGAGAGCTAGAGAGATCCGAGATCTATTCGCCGTGCCATGCCATGCCATCGGTTAGGTTGATGAACCTTTGGTTGTTGGAGAGGACGAGATCGAACGAATTGGATTGGATTGGATTGGATTGACGGTCCATCACCGATACCTCACATATGTCGTTCTTTACAAGGTATGGGGCAAAGAAAGGTACTACCTCAGAGATGAGGATTTGTTTGGCAAGCAAACAAGGGCAGGTCTTGCCGTTGCCGTTCCTCGTTCGTCATTCGTCATCGGCACGAAGGTAACACAGCAGCAGCTCGCGGATTTTTCGAGAAGCAGACAGAGAGGGGAAGATGCTGAAACCGACCGACCACAACTCGTCCTCCTAACAGGGCCAGGGAGGTGGATCGCAGGCAGGGAAATGGTCCCGTCAGTGACACGGCGCCTCCCACCACCCTCGCCATTGTCGAGTCGTTGTGTATCCTCAACCGCATCTTCGCCTCTCCCACACAAAAGGCAGTGTCCCGAGTGGACTCTTTGCTTGATTGATGATGTTTGACTTTTTCACCGCCCTCGCCCTCGCTCTCGCTTCCGCTGTCGCTGGGTACGGATCCTCGAGTCGTTCACCAGCCAGTCAGTCAGTCATTGCCCGCTGTATAACAGACGGTGCACAACTCGTTTGTTTGAAGAGAGTGCTGCTGGATAGATATATCGAACACGACTCTTCACCTCGCCTCCGCCGCGAACTTCACTTACCTACCATAATACATCACCACTGCAAATTCATGTCCTAGGATCCTGCTTTGGCTGTCTGTCACTGTTCTTGTCTTGTTGGGGACGTACGCTTTTTGTCACGAACGCCCTTGCGTTCGACTCAATCCAGATCGTTTTCACCTCGAGCAGCGAACAGTCGACACTTACCAAACGCCCAGTGACCGACATCGCAAACGAGGACAAGTGATAAAGAATGGACGACCAGTATAAAACCCGGTCCGCATCTGGCGCCGGGTTTCAGCTCTCCCCCTTCTACTCATACTCACACTCATACAACAACGCGTGTACCAAGCCCGTCAAGAAACCCACGGGAAAGAGACAACCAAGCGAGAGTAAATATACTTCTACAACGCAGATCTTCGAGAAGAACAGGACGTCGAGCAGACATCCAACTCATCCAAAACCGCGCAATTCCAAAATGCCAAAGTGTGCATACTGCGGGAACCAGTCCGACCACTATTCATGCAATTGCGGGTCGGAATATGCGAGCACGTCGTCGGTCGATCAGAATCCGACGTCGTTGAACGACCCAAAGCCAGAGATGGGCGTCTCGGCCTCGGTCTCGGGGATGAGGTCCGGGTCCTCGTCATATACGTCGACTCAATCCAAGCATTATGTCGGTGGTAAGGGCAGTGGATCCTCGAGCAGTCGGGATCGGAGATGAGCTGCCTTTCGTCTTCCACGTTGC
The DNA here is from genome assembly GCA_011800825.1 of Fonsecaea pugnacius. Lineage (NCBI taxonomy): Eukaryota > Fungi > Ascomycota > Eurotiomycetes > Chaetothyriales > Herpotrichiellaceae > Fonsecaea > Fonsecaea pugnacius. The sequence goes on along the minus strand of WJFF01000064.1, from coordinate 847 downwards.
TGCCTCACTTCAAAGATGCCGGCTGTGGTGGTTGTGGCCGAGTCAGATACGCAAAGCCACTGGAGAAGCTTTCACCGGGACTTTTGTCAACATGACATAGAGTGGACTGGCGGCATGCACACAAACACACACTGGAGGAGAAACAGGCCGGAGCTCTGAAACGAGTGATTGAGTTCGATATCGGCGTAGA
>WJFF01000063.1:88035-170149 GCA_011800825.1 Fonsecaea pugnacius | reverse complement strand
GGGAGTGCCAGTGTGACTTTTGCACGAACTGGCCAGGTAATAGAACGCCGCCGGTATACTGTTAACAGTTCACACATCCCGCGCAACACAAAAAGTATTTTTCGATTCTCATAGATCCAACTTCAACACTCAGCACCTAAAAGGTGTCCTCCTCCCAAGTGATTCTGCTGGCTGGAACAGAATCACTCCATGTCGACCTTCTGGCTTCGTTCAACTTTGTCCTCCTGCTTCACCTTCACCGTGAGCACAGCAATCCCTTTGCCTTGGAGCTTCCTCCCCACAAAATCGTCCAGTCGAGGGCCCAGGTTAGGACTGAACAGGGCCGCCACCACGCCCACGACGCCCCATGCAATGGTGGTCAGGTAAATGAGTCGGAAAGTGCTCATGTATGCTTGCTGGGACGCCGCCGACGCCGCCGCAATTATCTTCGGAGTCATGTCAGGAATGCCTGCGAAGCTTCCGGATGCGAGGCCCGCGAGCAGTTGTGGTACCTCGGAGAGCGGTATTCCCGCTCCAGTGGCGGCCGGGGCGACATATTTTTGGATGTTGACGGCCAGCTTATTGTTAAGCACAGTCGAATATATCGATGTGGTGATTCTGGGGAGAGAGGTTCGCACAAGAAGCATCACCCCCGTAGTAAGGCCAATGTCCTCTGGCTCACATGTGAGTGGAGAGAGAGTGTAGGCCATAGCCTCAACGCCTCCCACAACAAAGCCACTGAGTATGACAAATGCTATACCCAAAGATTTTGAGGTTGGACTGACCACTGCCAGACTAGCGGTGAACGCGGCGCAAATACAAGCCAAGAGGTAAACATGCATTTGTGCCGCCTCACCGGTCGAATCAAGGCGGCAATGAGGGTGTCGCCAATCAGTGTGCCTCCATCTGTAGTGCAGGGAAGCCAGCCAATGCTAAACGAGCTTCCCCCAAACAAGATCTGAGATAGGCCATAGTAGCGAAAGGTTGTAATAGTTCAAAGTCACCAAGGCCCCGCCAAGAACAAGAGCTGTGTGGCCGGTATTTCTGAAGAGACGCATCGGGATCAATGGATAGGGTTGCTTGTAGTATGCCTCTGCATATGGTCAGCCGGTAAGAAAGCGAAGAGGCACAAACGAGCAAACACTCGTCTTACCGTAGAGCGAAAAGATGCCTAGTATGATAGCACCGCCAATTATGCACCCAATAACGGGACCGGACTTCCATGGATACCTGACAAAGGGAAGGTTCAGCAGTGTAGGAAGCATGGAAGTGGGACTCCTCGCTCACTGTATTCCTCCCCAGTTGATTCCCAGCAGGAAAACAACCATACCGGTCGAGAACAGAAGTATTCCCCCAAAATTCACCATGGCGAAAATCTCCTTGAGTGATTTGCGCCTACCCTTGTGCAGCAGCTCAAATGTGGGGGGATGGTAGCAGAGGAAGAAAAGGAGTGTTACCAGGGCGGTCAGGGCTATCGCAATGTAGTAACATCCCCTCCAACCAACGGATGAGTTGGTCAGCAGCGAACGTGCAATGACCGGCGAGAAAACTACAAAGGGAACTGAACAGAACCACAGAAATCCGCTGATGTAGTCACGAGCTTTGTTAGGAACCAGTTCGAGGAGGGCCATGGGCCATAATTGTTGCATAGTAGCAGCGAGCCCTATGAAGACGTTGGCCCCGATGAGGGTGCTGACGTTTTGCGCTCTCTGTAATCACGACTATGATCGAACTCGCACAATAGTAAGCAGACTTACAGAAGCGATAATAGCACCCACAGTACCACTGTAGATGGTCAGATTTTCTGGCAGGGGATATCTTCATGGCTATACTCACCACGCATTGTCCAGTATGAAGAACCAACGGCGACCCAGGATATCTGAGAGACGACCTCCTATTGCGTACATGATGCAAGAACTCAAGATCCAGACGAGATTGATCCACTAATAATGAGGGCTCGGCCCTTTTGCAAAACCGAGTTAGTATCGATTCGTCTTGGAGGGTACAATAGCGCTACCAAGATCTTGAAGATTGTCCAAGTACTCGTGGTGTGTGGTGGGGGATGAGAGAGCGAACTCTTCGACCGCGTCGGACCTTTTACCCCGAAGACTGTCTGCCATGGTTCTTCGCGCGAGTAGTCGCAGTGAACCCCGGCCACAATGTAAGCCTGTTTGCTTGTTTGCTCGATCTTTGGGCGATCGAACATAAATCACTGGCGTGGTTCGGGATATCTGGACATTCTAATGTCTGGTCGACAATCGGCCTAGCCCTACTAAACTTGAGGGGCTGGAGAGGATGTCATGTCCGAGCCGGTCAGCCACGGTAAATTGTCCCCGCTTCTCCTTCCCCGGATTCTGGAGAAAAGAGTCAAGTAGATGGCTGCTAAGGTATGGCATCCCCGGCATTGAAAAAGCTTACAGCTTCGCGGATGTTTACTAACTTTCTGAGTCCTCTTATCCAGAGGGCCAGGTATGCTCTTAAGGCAGAAGTCGAACGTGATCAATTCTCCCCTTGTCCAACATCTCCTTGAGACATGGATGCTTGTGGCTTGATGCTCTACAAGGCTTCTCAACGACCCGCAGTCGGACCCAGTGTCACATTTAGCGCCTTGGCACTCCAATAGACTATACCTAACAACGCTATAGACTCTCCTTCATATTACTCCGTAGTTACCTTCCCAAGTAGTGTATAATGCATACCCCCACGTTACCACAGGTTACGCCTACGCCGCCTTCAGTACGAGTCTACGGCCAGTCCCCAGGCTACTCACCGACCATCCTCGGCAACTTAGTTTCTTCGCCTGAGCGGGTGCCAGAAGGCACACATTCCACGGCTTTTTGCCCAACCTGCAAAAAGTGAGAGGAGTGACTCGTGGTACGTATTGAGGTATTGTGACGAACCCTCCCCGTTAGTGAGTTGTATTGGACATACATTCCCCAGTCTGTAGCACGCCCCGGCCTTGTAACATGCCTGAAGATGGAATAATTCCTGACGGCGTGTCTATCTTCCCGGGGAATGGCGGTTAACTGAGGTGGGCTCTACAATATTCGCACTGTGACTTGATTTCCTCTGGCCCTTCGCTCCTTTCCGACTTGCATTGTCAGGTTTGCACTGACCCAGAGAGCAGTATCAACAACCATCCATTAGCTCCAGTCACTGGCATTAAAAGCCAAAATGGGAGTCACAGCGATAAAATCAGCTCGTCTTTTCGACGGCACATCTGCCCATGAAAACGTCACCGTAGTTTTCGATTCTCAACATGGAAAAATCATTTCTGTTGGCCCAGGAGAACCTGATGTTCCTTCAGGGGCGACTCTTATCGATGGATCCGGATGCACTCTACTTCCGGGTCTAATCGACTCACATATGCATTGTGATGGTATTGAACTCCCACCGGGGATAGACAATCTTGATGGACTCCAGGCGTCCCTGAGATGCGGCATTACCACATGCTGCGACATGCATTCTGATCCCGCTGTTGTGAAAGAGTTGCGGAAGTCCATCGCGGCGGATACAACAACAGCGAGAAGCTCTGGCGGGACAATCCTACTTCCTGATTTGAAGAGTGCGCTTCACGCTGCCACCATCGAAGACGGCTATCCTAGGGCGTTCTTGCTAGGCGAAAATCCGTCAGAAGAGGTCAGTCTTGGAATATACAGTACAAAGGTCACACCTCTAACCTAATTTAGCTCAAAACAAAAGTTGGAAGGTGGCCCAATGTTACAGTTGACAACGCCGGCGACTACATTAAAACCACCAAGGCTGAGGGAGCGGATTACATTAAAATCTTCCAAGAAAACTGTTGCTCTTTCGCAGTCCCAACCGGATGCCTTCCCTCTGCTTCATTCGAACTACAGGCTGCTCTCACCGAAGCAGGCCATGCCGAGGGCCTACTTGTGGTGGCTCACGCCAACAATGTAGAGTCGACCAAGACGGTTCTTGAGGCTGGAGTTGATGGCCTCACACATACCTTTGTCGACCAAAGCCCAACTCAAGAACTTATCGATCTTTACCAGGCAACAAAGGCATTTACCATCCCGACCTTGGTTGTGTTAGCTTCCTTGACAGCCGCAGAGCAGGGCCGGAGAGAAAGGTTTTCAGATGTTGCAAAGAACAAAGGCTTGGTGGACCAACTCACGATTCAAAATATGCGCAAGTCCGTGGGCTGGAATGCTCCAGAAGCCAAATTCGAGTATGCTGTCCAGGCAGTGACTAAGTTGAAAAAAGCCGGTCTTGATATCCTGGCTGGCACAGACTCAATGTTTGGGCTGGCGGGGGTGGGAATTGGACCTAGCCTCTGGATGGAGCTAGAAATGTACGTGGATCTGTGTGGTATGAGTGTCATGGAGGCGTTACATACTGCCACAGCCTTGCCCGCGAAGAGGTTTGGTTTCACGGATCGCGGAGTGATTGCTCCTGGCAAGAGAGCTGACCTCATCCTCGTCAAGGGCAACGTGACTGAGCGACTGCAGTATCTTTGGGAAGGTCGTGGCATTGTTCACGTGTGGAGAGAAGGCCTCGAAGCCAAACATTTTCGCAAAGGATGAAGAGGGCGCTGCATCTCGTCGAACACAAATAGCGTCTCAGTCATGTAACCGAGCTTTGGACTTCTCAAGGTTACTCATAAAAGCAAGCAGGGCCTCTTGGACGACTGGGCAGAGTGTTGTCGTAAGATGGCATAAAGACAGGCCGAATACTAACCTCAGTAGACCTTAGTGGGCGCGAGCTTATGTCCCTCTACACCAGCCCAATAGCGCGGTTGACATGATCTCCCCCTGGCATCGTCGGACATGTTTTTCCTGCTACTTAGGGGGCGGCAAACCCTCACCGTGGAACTAAATACCTGCCCAGTCTACAACTATCAGTTCATCTAAAATTGCCAATTCTCCCCTAGGCTCATTCACAATCTTTCTGACGAGATTCTGAGTCCTCGACCTGACCACTTACCGCCCGATTCTTCTCCCATTGGACTGCAGCGCTTCATGATGAGAGTTTACAAGAGTGATCTTCCCGACATTCCTATACCAATAGACCTCAACTTGACGGAACTGCTACATTCTTGTGCCCACTCGCCTGCAGTCGCAGAGTCTCATGTGGTCGCGAAAGATAGCATCGAGGGGCGCACAGTCACTCTCGGCCAGCTCAGGGATAATGCAGGCCGACTCGCTAAGGGCTTGACAGATCGCTACCACCCACACGACCAGAGCAGATGGGCTCTGATCCTACCAAACAGCATTGCACTCCTAGAGGCCCTCCATGCTGTGCTATGGCTTGGAAGTGTGGCCTGTCCTATCAATCATCAACTCAAAGCCGGCGAGATGGCTCATGCCTTTAGTGTCACGAAAGTGGATTTCCTTATCGTCTACACACCTGTACTGGATACGGTGCTCAGGGGAGTGGCGATGTCAAGAGAAAAGCAGCCACAAATCCAATTCCATCCAAAGATCATAACTGCGATCCACAAGCCTGTGAATCCGATGTATCCTAGTCTTTCAACGTTGTTTGCCTCCAAGCAATTGCCGATCCCCCATTATGACGATACCAGCGGACGGCTTGCATCAATCCATCTATCTTCTGGTACCACTGGTAAGCTTTGCACTTTGCTCATGACCCTCTGGCATTCCCAACTCAAACTTATCAAATCGTCATCAGGTCTTCCGAAAGGAGTTGGCCTTTCGCACTACAACTATGTTGCGAACTGTCACCAGCTCCTTGCGCATGACCGGACTAGGTTCTCGCCACACACGAAGCATGTAGCATTCACTCCCTTCGTCCATATTGGAAACACCACAATTCCGTTCTTTATGGGTCCGTGGGCCGGCATGATGCACATCATCATGGCGGTGACCGATAACATCTCGTTAGCAAAGGCGGTGCAAGCCAACAAGGCGACATTCATACAAATGCCGCCTAACCTAGCATTAGCTATCCGAGAAACGGATCTAGCAGAACGTTATGATCTCTCGTCTTTGAGACTCCTTGGAGCCGGTTCTTTGCCTTTTGACGGGCCAACAATTAAGGCCTTTCTTGGCAGAGGCAAGTGGCAGACCATCTTTATGTATGGGATGACGGAAGCGGCAGCATGGGTTGCTTGCCAGAAAGTTGGAGAGGAAGTTGAGGTTGGTAAACTTGGCTGCTTGGTCCCCAATCTCAGAGCTACCCTGCGAACAGACTTGGGAGAAGATGCTCCCGAGGGAGGGCCCGGCGAGCTATGGCTGAAGGGGCCGAATATCACGCGAGGTTACGTCGATAATCCGGAGGCTAACAAGAGCGCCTTCGATCGTGATGGGTGGTATAACACTGGCGACATTGTCACAATCGATGCCCGTGGACATCTCGAGATTGTTGGTCGGACGAAGGAATTGATCAAATCCAGCGGCTTCCAGGTTAGCCCTACAGAGCTGGAAGACTATATATGGAGTCACCCGGATGTGGCTGATGTGGGAGTTGGCCCTCTATATGATGAAGAGAGATATACAGAACTCCCCACCGCTTACGTGGTGCTCAAGTCACAGGTGAAGACCAAGCAACAGAGGTTGTCAACACTCCAGAGTATTCAGAAGCATGTCGATGACAAAGTGAGTGGGTATAAAAAGCTCAAGGGTGGAGTTTGGGAGGTAACATCTCTACCAAGGAGTCTGAATGGGAAACTCTTGAGGAAACAGCTTGGGACGCATCAAACGGGTTTCTGCTCTTTGGCTTCGAGAACTACTGTGGCCAAGCTTTAGAAGAGACCGGCGACATAGTAGTGGCGCCGGATGGTCGATGTATGAGCATGAAGACATTGGTACATGTACATGATGTGTTTTGACGATCAGCTCGCGTGAGTGCAGGTGTCCCAGGTATAGATTACATACGTGTCACGAGCCTGTTCTGACTTTGATTCTTCAAGGCAGCGTGCCTCAGTGCGCCAGTTGAATTTCCAGACAATGTTCCACAGCTGAACAAAGACTATTCCGTTGTTTTGCAAGAAAATTATCGTTTGAAATGGCGCGGACATTGGGTTGGGAATCTACAAGCCCTGAGGCAGCAGTAAAGACGCGATACTGGTGCTCAAGGCCCATGGCGGAGTCTTCGAGACACGAATTGACCAAAACCAGGCCTAAACATAGAGAATCGATGCAGGCTGGGTAGTTGGCAGCCACGAGGTCGAGGAGGTGGAAAATCGCTTTCTCGCAGCCAAGGGTAATGCTGTCGTCTTTAGTGTCGACCATCGGATGGCACGGATTTACAAGTTTCCCTATGCCATCGAGGACTGTTTCGACGCATTTAAATGGGCTCGTTAATGGCAGTCACTAACATGAAGCCTAGAAGACACATATTGACAGAGTCTACAGGCCAAGCCAAAGGCCATCGATCTAGGTGCCCATCCAGAAAAGATAGTAGTTGCTGGAGGTAGTGCAGGCGGTAACATTATAAGCATTCGTCACTTCATACTTTACCAATATCTTCACGCGCAGGTGCGGCTATTAATATGGAGATAGGCGGCGGGAGAAGAGGGAGTGTCTGGAGTTATCGGTCAAGTATTGAATATTCCTGTAACTTGTCATCCTGATCTATTCCTGTTAGATAAGTACGAAGGCGGCAGCTTCCTACAGAACAAAGATGCGAGTGTCGTCGACGCGCCACGGATGAGGTGGTTCTGGCTCCAGTATCTACCACAAGCCGAGCCCGAAGTCTATGCAAGGCCTTTATTGGCGAAGGATCTATCGAAATTACCTCCTGCTCGTAAGTGGACTACCTTTTCCTACTGTAGCTATACTAAATGGTAGGGTCTAGTAGTACAGGTTGCAGGCTTGGACCCGCTTCGGGGACGAAGGCATTGCCTATGCCAATGCTCTCGAAGCCGCCGGAATTCTAGTCACTTTGAAGATATTCAAAGGCTTGCCTCGCGGGTTTTACATGTTCCCACAGCTCAAACAGTCGCAAGAGTATTGGCAGAACTGCGTTGATTTCGTCAAGAAGCTACAAGTAGCAGCAGAATGGGAGGATACCAAGAGAGACAGACACCGGTCGAGTACCACGCCTTGAGCATTGGCAAATGTGGCGCTCCTCGTACCGTGGTCGATTTTCCATATGCTGGCGACGCAAGCTCGGGACCGGATTTGATTGTCCGCGAGCTAAGTAAAAAACATACCGAGTATTTTTAATCTGATGATATATAGAAGTGTCCTGCTTCCGGGTAGATGATTCCTTGTGATTGCTATTTCCTCATCTATCCTCCATTGCCACAGATCCGCCCAGTTTTCCAACGTCGCCCCCTTCTGGAACTTGTTCCTCGCTTGATCACGGCTATGGCCTTCAAAACCCAACCTCCAACCGCGGACTGCTGGCTTCTCGCCTTCCCGGCAGAGGATATTCTCCTGATCATATTGAACAATCCCAAATCTCTGAACTGCCTCTCAACCAGCGACAACTGGGCACTCGAAAGCCTTTTCCAGTGGTATGACAATGAGCTCAGCTTGCGCTGTTGTGTCATAACCGGAGCAGGACGAGCCTTTTGCGCAGGTGCAAATCTCAAAGAATGGGACGAGAGCAACAGCCAAGCCGTCAAAGGCGGACCGGGACTCAGAGCTATGCCCGCTTCCGGATTTGGGGGCTTGAGCCGCCGTAGCGGCAAGAAGCCTATTATCGGTGCCATCAATGGGTTGGCCTACGGTGGAGGAATGGAAATGGTGGCCAATATGGATCTGGTGTTTGCGAGCAAAAGTGCTAAATTCTCGCTGCCGGAAGTCAAGAGGGGTGTGGCCGCAATCGCCGGCTCGTTACCGAGAATTATGAGGACGCTGGGACGGCCGCGGGCAATGGATATGGCGTTGACAGGCCGCGCCGTCTCGGCTGAGGAGGCAAAGGAATGGGGACTCATTAACGACCTTACCGACGACGCCCCAGAGGACGCAGAGATCACGAGTCGGCCAGTCGTACGGAAAGCACTACAGTACGCAGAAACTATCTGCCAAAACAGTCCAGATTCGATCATTGTCACCCGAGCCGGACTTGTTTCAGGCTGGGAGGACGGCTCGGTAGAGCACGCCACGACAAGCGTCATGGAAATCTGGCAGCCAAGGTTGAATCGAGGAGAGAACATTCACGAAGGAGTCAGGTCTTTCGTCGAGAAGAGAGCCCCGAGATGGGTCGGCAGTAAGCTATGATGAGTTGAACAGTTGAAGCAACAGTTTCATGCCTTCTCGTCCCAAGGTCAGAGTTGGTCGTTTCCGAGGATCATTAGGAGCCGGGGAACGCCAAATTACCTGCAAAGCTGTATACGAGGGCTGAAAGCCGTGTCGAAGAAGTATTCTTACCAACATCAAGATGATACTGAACTCTTCAACGGAGTTCTCGGTTGTCTCTACTTGGATACCTGCTCTCCCGCCGACCTCATGAGATATTGAGCCATGTGACAAGGACCTAGGCGCCTATACTCCATGGTCCACCTTGAAGAGTGGGAAGCTCTGGTACGATCGTCGTGACCCTTCGGGTGCTACCCCCAGCTGGAAAGGTGGAGAGGTGTCTTTCCCAAGGAGTTTGTCAACCAGAGCTTACGGTAGAGACGGGATGAAGTACTATGTGTGTGATTGAGCCTGACGTGCTGGATTCATGTGTGAAAATGCCGTTTTTCACTAAGACATTCTCCTTGTGCTCGGGTATTGAGCGTGTTAGACTCTTTTCTTCAACGAATCTGCTACAAAAAAAGCACATGAGACGAAAGATTCGGGACCGCGAGTCAGCGAGTCTACAGGTTGGTATTTATGCCGAGCGAGATGCTCTCTAGGGAGCCCTCCAGAAAATCATGTAGATTCCTCAAACCTTGAACACTTCAGCCCTAGTGATGGGTCGAATCGACGCCGTCCCTCTTCGAATGAATGTTGCTTTTTCATAATGCTTCACTGGCAGACAAGTGTCAAATTGGGAAGCCTGCGAAAAACCCAGCGAGCCTTGCCCCGTCCAGACCTCTCCCTCGTGTAGGTCAAATTTCATCGGAATAAATTCTCGCAAGGATGGAGGTTCACCAATGACCGGGCTGGGTATTACCCTTAAGCCCAGACTCGATTTGGCGCCTCCCTTCAGAGGACCGAAAGGGGTATATTCTTTGGGTTTAAACCCAAAGACGGCAATTGTCGTTCCAAAAGGACGTTCTACCTGTCCTGATATGAAGCCACCTGACCCTCGTGTGGGTTCGCCCGGATTGAAGATGACATTGCCAAATGTCTTGGGCATACCAAATCGCTCACGCCCAGAAAAGATGGCCGACTGGTTGTCGAGTATCAGGTTCAGGACATAGTCGTAAAGCACTCCACGGTACTTGACCTCGACTGATTGCACGAATTCAGTGTACGGTCCGATCCTGCTCATCCCATAACGGAGGATGGTAGCTGTGGCTAGTGGTTCGTCTTCGATTTCTAATTCCTCGGGTAGGAGATGTTGGACTGCGTCTGCTGTCGTCCTATAGACAATGCTCAAGATGTCAATACCGGTATAGTCGTTATGCGTCGAAGGATAGGGCGGAGAATGGACTGGGATGGCATCGGTGCATCGGGTCGTTTTGAGTGTGCCGAGAGGCATACTTATCTCGTGGTAGAAACAGAGCGCTCTTGCAAATTTGGAAATCGAGCTGACCTTTCCATAAAGTGGGTTCAAGATGGTATTTACCTCTTCAGCGGTCTGAAGCTGCAGTACTACCGTCTCCGAACAACAGCTGCCGACAAATGATCGGCTGCTTCGGATTTTGCGATTATCCCTTGACGCAGGACCGAGTTGCCGCGGGATGAGCAGTGGTGAGGACGAAGGCGAGACATCTTGCCTCGACCATGCGAGAAATTAGTTAGCTTGTATGATTTAGGGGTGTCGGGCACCAGAACTCACTATACATGTAAGCTCTCATTGAGCCTCGTCCTCGCGATAGCATCTGCCTACATTCTAAATCATCAACTCTTGCTCCCTGTGGATCATTTAACTCGGCCAACGCTTTCAGTTCTGGACTTTGCAGATACTTCGGAACTCGATCCAGAGATCGAGAACTGAAATTTTGGTTCATTTCTCTGTATATCGACTTTACTAACTGGGCTACAAAGCTGGCTTCAAAAACCCGATCAACACTGTAGTGTCCACGACCTTCTCTCCCATATGGGATAGTCACGACCATCAATATTCCAAGGGCGTGTTGACCTACAAGCTATCCAACTGCGAGTGATCCGGAAGTCCCGACCCGGGTCCTGAATGGTTGAATTTCCTAAGTTCCAGCTTCTCATCCTACTGGCTCGCAACCTTCAGACTTGCCGCGGTATACGAGTACGGGGGGCTCCACTTCAAGCCAGGGCGGGGAATTCTGGGCCACTACCCAGCATTTATTCCGAAATGAGATACGTATGCTAACTAGATACCAGAATACGACTTTGCTACGATGAGATGACTTGCGCGCCTGGCCACAGAAGATCAGTAGGGCGCCATCACTGGTAGTAGTGTTCAACTCGAGGTTCGAGTAGCCCAAAGAGCAGCTAGAGTGGTCTAGCAACCACATTTTTATATCAATACTGTCATTATACCATCATCTCAGTCTAGAACATTTCCTGGATGTGACGAGAATTGTCCCTGGTGCGAGGTTGGCGAGCTCTCACTCAAGAAGGTGAATGATGTCCGCGCACTAATACTAATTAATCTCCATGCGGGTCAACCGTTTTGGTGGAGCCTCCAGGAAATGGACTCAAACCCCGCACTTGCGCACTGGACACGTGGGGTCTAGTTGGTGGGGTTGCGTTAACTATGCAGGAGTCGTCGATACCCTCGATTCCCCCTTCTCCTCTTTGGTTCGACCCTCTTTTTTTTCTCTCTCTCTTTCCACTTGTAGATATTCCTCCCTGTAAATATTCCTCACGAATGCGCTCTCTCTGTTGTGACCATTAACTCCTTATAACAATGTTGGCCTCGTGTGTCCCTCAAGGCTCTCCAGCTATGGCCTCGGATCATAACCCTAGTAAAGCCGCGCATTTTCCCAGCCATAAACGCAGGCGAGCCGCAAAAGGCATGTTCACTGTCAATTCAATGAATCTTTTCTAGCCCTGAGCTTTACTGACCACTGCAGCTTGTCTCCTATGTCGAACTCGGAAAGTTCGTTGCAATGCCGTTCAGAAATTCCCTTCTCCATGCACCAATTGTCAATTCGACGACGTTGAGTGTGTCCTTGCTCGCAAAGAACCATCCCGGTCCAGGTCGTCTCCCCAATCCCAATCACGCAGTGAATTCAGGGCGTCTCTATCCAGTCTATGGATGCCAGCCAATACGTACCATCAGAGTCCGGCACGATCAGAGCCGCGTGAGGATGAGACAAATCAGTGAGTCTCAGGCTGGCGGGCTCTTCGATTGAATCATGGGGTTTGTAGGCTGATCAGTGACAGAAATGCGGCGGCCTCGCTAACTGTGGCGAGTGAGTCGAGTAATCATGAGATATCACATTCTGACAGCCTTCCGGATCTCAATTCGATGGATTTCTTTATTGGCTGCAGCCCCAACTCGATACAGCCATTTGCAGAAGCCCTCAGTCTACCACCAGGGTACGAGCCTCTCGAACATTTCAACCATGAAACTATTCGCCTTGGAACCGCCTCGTCTCCGGAATGTCACCTTCCCGAACCTCCCTTGAATGCGAATCGACCCAGCCCTCTTCCAATCGTCGCGGTCACCATGAACAATACCAGTCCGTCTGCGCACGAGCCGGTGCCGGAACATAGATGTACTTGCATTCCGGCGTGTCATCCTCCCCTTGAGTGGGTTTCTAGTTGGTGCACACGGAATTTGGATGAAAGTGCACGGTCCGGACTTCTGAATGCAAAAGCTCTGCTTCTCCCACCTCTTGAAGTCGTCCATGCCCTGATCGAGAACTACTTCCTCTATGCAAATGGTTTAGTACCATGCGTGAGTGAACTCGACACTTTCCATCTACTTCACAGTGGTTCTGCCAAGGGTCAACAGTCTCCACCACCAATGAGTCTGGCGCTGCTTAACGCTATCTTGTTTGCAGCCAGCGGAGTATGTCACACGAGCCCTGCCCTAAAAGAACTGCAAGACTGACTATTCATAGTTTGCAACTACACATCAAGCTCAAGCTGCAGGATTCTCGGATATTTGCCAGATGCGGACAGCGTTATACACCCGAGCCAAGGTAAGTACTCCCACAGTTTGATCTGCTCTTTTCAGTCCTGGCGCCCTCAGCCTCTCACAACAGGATGATAGGCACTATATCACGCCGGATGCGAAACCAGAGACATGGATCGACTTCGGATCTGCTTGCTACTAAGCACCTATCGATCCAGTGTCACCACCAACAACGAGGGTCTATCTTGGCTTCTTGAGACGCAGAACATCCTGATGAAAGTCCCTATCAGCCACTACATGTCAAATCCCTCTCCTAGTAGGGATGAAAAGCGTTGGAAGCTTCTCTACTCTTGCTTCGTCCTGCGAACTTGTACCATGACGACCGGACAGCGCTCACTTGGATCCACCCTAGAGCTGCCAACCCTCGGGACACAGCTACTCCTTGAAGACGTGGAAGACGTCGAATGCACCTGGCTCCTCGATGCCGCTACTAAGCGGAGAGTCGCCGAGCTGTTTCTCGCCATACAATCACTTAGTTTGATCGCGATTCCGTTCAGCCAGCTGCTAAAACGCCGTAATGCGGAAATGCTACTGTCTTCCTTCAGAATGACCAACGTTAACACATCCATCATCGGCGATTTGCAGGACCTAGAGCTACGTCTAACCGGGTGGAGATCTGACTATGAGAGTATCCTTCAAGAGCAGCCCTGGCCAGTGACACCAAGTACAAGCGATATTTGTTTGTATGCAATACAGTCTAGCGTCAAGTTGAGCTACGAGTAAGTGACCATGTCGTGACTGGGGCACTTCGCTTCCGTGTCCACTTTCCTTTCTTTCTCTGGACTGACCTCTCAAACCTGTCTAGATATGCGCTTAGTCTCCTACACCAACTCAATCTTGTATTCGAGAGAACCCGAGTCAGTGCGTGGGCGGCCATGATGGTACAGGCGTCTCAAAAAGTGCTTGAAGAGTCAGCATCGACCACAGTCAGAATATTAGAGGATCTTGCTAAGCGAGACACCCTCAGGTTCATTTCTGATACCATGTTAGTGGAGCCTCCTGTCCCTGCCTTCTCTTACCAGATAAGGTCTGTTCGCTGACAAGAGCTGTCCATAATATTAGTATTCCGTTTGTACTCATTCCGCTCACCATCAGTACGGTTTGCCTTAAGTCCTCCTCGTGCAGTAATCTGATCATCACCCGAACAATGGCAACCTGCTACACCACTCTGGGGGTGTTTGCCGAGCGCTACGAGATTGTCAACTACTATCTCCAACTCATTGAGATGTGCGCTGCTCTCACCCATGAAAGGGTTCTGCAAGATAGGATCCCCTACACAAGCGATTGGACGGGTATTCGCCGGGACATCTCCCTCATGTCGTCCGACAAGACGGATAGCACCCCTCTGACCCTTCCTCCGATTGAGATCTACGCTTGCGTTTTGCGAGCTCTCGAAGAATCATTTATTCGCGGGATTACCGACAACCCACGCTTCTGCTAGTATGTCGAATTGTCTGGCTTACGCGAATACTTCTGGCGACGAGCGTAAAGAGGATAATGTAATGCTCAAGGACCGGGAGGGGGGGGGGTGGAGTTTTGATATGAATCAATCCTACAGATGGACACCGCGAGGTAGCTTAGGAGCCTCGATGTATTGCCCCAACCAAGACCTGTAGTTTCAAATTCTTCTCTTTTTGATTCACGCCGATTCAATCGGTTTCATCATGTTTGATTACCTATCAAGGCTTTACTCCGCCGCGAACTCATCTTGTCTTGACTTTGTATAACTTTACCCATTCCCGAGAACCTGGATCCCCGTAAAATCTCGTGGATTTACCTAGTACCTCAAGGGAACCGCACCCTAGGAGACCCACGGATTGCAGTTGAGCATGTTTATGCGTCCAAGGCGCCATTGACGACAATACCACAACCTTTCCAATAATATTGCCCCACAGAGAACCACTGTTTACCGTTTGCTAGTCAAGGAGGTAATCCTGTTCCAAGGTGTCACCAGGAAAACGACGATAGTAATAGCTACAGAACACCAACCACACTCTCTGCCTCAGTCACTTAGTGAAGCTCTAACGAAAGGCTCACAGGTGACGAACCTTTATGAAAAATAAGAGGCTTTCAGTGGCTAAGACTGAGCAGGCCTCCATCGATTCGCAGGACAGCGCCAGAGACGTAACTTGAATCGTCGCTTAACAGGAAAGAAATGGCTTTTGCCACTTCCACCGGTTCCCCGCCACGTCTGAGAGGAGTCTCTTCGATTGTCTGTTTAAGGAAGGGTGCAAACTCAGGTTTGCGAATGGCCGGGGTGAGGATCATCCCGGGGGCAACGGCATTGACTCGAACTCCCCGTTGACCGTACTCGCGCGCTCCGGCGCTGGTGAGGGCATTCACAGCACTCTTGGTGGCTGAGTAGATGCTCATGTTCATGGTGGCTATCAAGCCAGCATCGGAACTGATATTAACGATGCTTGATCCAGACTTGAGGTATCGAAGCTGTGCCCGCATGCAGTTGAACACGCCGCGAAAGTTGACGTTTACGACGGGGTCAAACTGCTCGCTGCTCTTCTCCGAGAGCAGTCCAGGCTCGTGAGTTGTACCGGCGACGTTGGCGGCGTGGTCGAGTCGACCGAATTCCGAGACTATCCCGTCCACCCATGTAGCCACCTCAGCCTCTTTGGCGACATCCACCACCGCTGTAGCAACCTTTTGGTTTCCCTGAGGTGGAGTTTGTGCAAGAAGCGATTTGACTTCAGATAGGCCAAGACCATTGATATCGCTGAGAGCGAGAGTTGCCCCGAGAGAATACAAGACCCGAGCAGTAGCTAGGCCAATGCCGGACGAAGCTCCAGTGATTGAGACGACCCTTCCCAGGAATGGATATGGATCTCTGCCGTGAGACATGCTGGGACAAGGGGAACGGGGTGCTTGTGTGTCACCAAAAATACAAGAAACACAGGTCTGTGCAGCACCAAAGAGCCGTCCGCGTGTAAGTCTCTCTGTGACTATTTGGGTGGGAGAGTGCTAGATATTGGTTTCGCCATGCCTCTGCTGACTGAACTGAGGTATCCAAGGATGGGGATGACTCCGAGGGAACTGAATTAGACTCCAATTCTAGTTTTCATGACATTTTCGACTGCCAATGCATGTTCCCTTTCAAGAGCACCTACCGTGGCTTCGGCAGGGAGCCCTTGCGAGGTATCTTCGCTCTCAACAGACCGTTGCCCCCCACGCATCCCCGACCTCGGGTTCTGAAGCAGTATCGCTAGCGCGGTCCGGCCTTCCGCATAATAACACATCAGTTACATCTCCATGATTCCCCAGCACAAAATGCTTTTTTTCGGGAACCCTGACGACCTTCGGCCTGGCCGTGACAGAACTTTCAGAGATGCTTGCGAAGGAATACCAAGACTGCCTCAAGAACGCCGAATGGAGCTACTCGTAACGGAAAGATTCCTTTCCTTTGTCTGACAAGCGTACCCCAGTACTTACAATACCAGTGGTCCAAAACCATGTTATTCCCAAGATGTGCTAGTGGTAACAAAGGCCATGCACTCGCAGACTTTAAACGGTGGTTTATTGGCTGAAGCACTTGCTTTAACATACAAAGCACTGTTAATGTGAGGTTTAGCTTCTCTATTCAGCTCCACATTGGGCCCATTCACCACCAATAAGATCAATATCCGTGATGCCGAGGTACCGCGGATCCACCATTCCGTTTTTGGCTATCTTCTGAGGTCTTTCCCCCGCTTTGGAGAGGCGGTAGCGCCATCTTTCTTGCCCAACCAGGCTCATCTTACCTTCCATCCACTTTCTCTAACAACCAGCCTTAGATGACGACAAAACAGAGGTCGAAGTTTTTGCACAAGTTCTACCCTCATACAATAACCCTCATGCAATATGTCGTCGCTGAAACGACGGAACTCGACTCAAGACCGTCCCTTGGACGATCTGACACCTGCATCCGAACCACGTCTTTCAAACAATGCAGATCAGATGTGTGAAAAACAAGACGTATCTCCCAAGCGCCGCAAGCCCTCGGAGACCGAGTCCCATTCCCGCAAGTCCAAGGTGCTAATGGCATGTCTGAATTGTCGGTTCAGGAAGATAAAGGTTTGTTGTCACCAGCCAGCTGTGAAATCTCGTCGCTGACTGGGATTAGTGTCACTTCATAAGCGGCTCTTGCGAAAGGTGCGCGACGTTGGGCATCAGCTGTAGGATGCCAGAGCGGGACGAAAGACGAGCGTGAGTATCCTCTTGGCCGTGAAGATGCACGAGTCTCTGGCCTGATTATATACAACATAGGCGTTATTCGAAGGAGTACATATTGGACCTGGAGCACAAGGTCCAGGAGCTGGAAAAGACTTTGGCTAGAGTGACCTCAAAAACACAAAGATCGACACCGGAAGAGCGAGTGTGTCCTCGACAGGCTCTGTCGGGACCGCCACCTACGATCGCACCACCACAGCAACTGCCGACCCAGCAGCGAACCGCGACGGTTTCACCGCAACTACTTCTATCGTCGTCAAGATCGGAATCTCAAATGCAACAACCACCACTGTCCCTAGAAAGCATAACCACTGCTTGCTCACAGCATGAGATATCCAGTGTAGGTCAAAGTAGCGCCACCTCTGGATCGGTGCCAAGTGAAAAACTTATCACTCGCCTATGCGGAAGTCAAGGCAAGCTGAACAGCAAGGACGCAGGCCGGTTGCGATACTTTGGACCCACATCGAGTCTACACCTTACAGAGAGTGTGACATCGATTTTCAAGTATTGCGACCATGTCTCAAAAGACAGAAGTTTTGCCGAAGACGTGCCTTGGGCGATGCAGATATACCTCTTGGACCTGTACTGGAAGTATCACCATCCTGTCCTACAAATCGTTCACAAACCAGCTTTTCTAGCGGATATGGAAGCAGGACAGGGTCAGTACTTTAGTCGTGCTCTGCTGTTGTGTATACTCGCTTCCGGTGCTCGTGCCTCTGCCAGTCCGGAAGTCCGAGCCATGGCGGTCAAGGAAGCCGACGACGATTCAGAAGAAAGACCGATTCTTCTGAGAGAAGCGGAGGAAGCTTTGGAGACTGAATTAAGCAACCCAGGCATCACGACCGTGCAGTCATTAATGCTCCTGAGTGTCATGGATTGTTCCCAGTCGAATGATTCGAAGGGCTGGATGCGATCAGGTCTGGTCAACACCATCGTCCCCATCTGAACATGAGCTCATGGTGCAACAGGGAACGCTTGCCGACTGGCTTTCGACCTTGGTCTGCATCAAAACTGGTCCGACTTACATCATAGCATCTCTGCCTCGAGGGATATGGAGGCCAGAAGCGTTGTCTTCTGGGGATGCTTCGTTTTTGACCGGTAAGTTTGGAGCTTTGGTAGCCCAGGGTTGACGAAAGCCTGCTGATGATAACATCCTAGGATATGGGCCTTGTATCTTGGCCGACCGCCTATAATCAAGCTAAGCGACATCTCGATTGCGCGCCCAAGTAGAGATGTTGTTTCATGGAATTTGAAAATGCTTGCGGCTTGGGTCGACCTGCTGGATATTGCAGGTCAAATCGGCGAGAGTCTGTAAGTCTCGCAATGTGGAAATGCCTTGATGATTTAGTACTGACAGAGACAGCAACACCAACACTTGCTCCCAAGAACAGATTGACTTGTACATGGATGCACTACAGAGTTGGGAGGATAGCCTTGATCCATCTATCACCTTCTTCAGCAACGCTCCACCATCTGTTTATGCTCTTCGGTAAATTCAATTCCCGGCGTTTGTATACTAAGTCCCAGCTAATTGACACCTCCAGCCTGCAATACTTGGCCTTGGTGATACTGCTGAACAGGCACAATGCTGACTTTGGCACGCCTGGAAATGCAAACAACCCCAATGCCAAAGCCTCACGCAATGTCTGTTTGCAGCATGCCTTTCTAACCAGCAAGCTGCTAAAGGACTACATGGCTCAACATGGCAGTGCGCATTCCTTGTTTGGCCCTTCTCTTTACAACCTCACCATCGTGTGTACAATTCTGGTTGCCGAAATAGCCGAAAAGGGTCGAGAAAGTTCCAGCGTGGAGCAAGAGACTTTGGCGACGTGTCTGAAAGCCATGAAGGAGATTGAAAACACCGAGATTGTTGCCCGAAAGGTCCGCAAAATTGTCCGGACGATTATACATGTGTGCAGTGTTCCAGCCTATCGTGCAAGCGAAGACGCGCCTCTCGCCATGGAAGGCCTAACTACGAAAGACTGGAATGTTGGCCTGGATATGGACTGTGCTGTGTTCGATGATACACAGGAGAAGAATGGGGTCTTTTCCCTGGATTTTGACTGGGGCGGGACATTCCAGTTCCCGCTCGAAGAGGCTTTGACGGATTCAAATTTTGCCAACGACTTCCTACTGGCAGCAGCTTAAGCTGATATTGCGAAGGTTGCAATTGCGTGTCCAAAGTACTAGGCTCTCTCCAATTTTACTGTGGTTATGAGGTTGCCTTTTCGGCTCCTTTTATATCTTCTTTCCGGAACCATGACCGTGGACAGATTCTGATGTTCCACTTAATCTAGTCCTCAACCACTCAAAGCTGCTATGTACGGCATTCAGGGGTAGCTGGCCGCTCCTGCTCAAAGGTCCTGGGACCTATCTTGCTCATAACATATGCCCCAAACCAGGGCGCTTGGCTTGCAGTCGAGGAAGGGCAACTGAGAGATCACCAAACCTCTTCATAAACGAGGGATTCATCACCAGCCAGAAAGCGTGTACTGACGGCGAATGATATGTTCTTTACCATTCGTCCGGACCCAATAGGCCCCGGTCCGATGTACATGGTTCTGCGATAGCGGCTACAGTTTTCGTTCGTGGCGATACGTTCGTGACAGTTTCTTACATATAAATCCCCAATAGTCCATCTTTCTCCTGATGGGGTCTAATCTGCCCTTCCAAGAGAGGCCACACAGGCCTAGCGCTGAACCTGAGTCACTCTCCATGCCAGTCGGCTTCGCGGGAGCGAGCTTGTAACACCGGTGACCAATCACCGGTAGTTGGAGCCAATGTCTAGTATACCCATAATATATGCTGTCGGGGTTGGAGGCGAAATTAGGACACCCACCTATAGGCGAGAGCTCTACGACCGGCCGGAGATTTTTAGGATGCCATTTGTCGAGCTTCCCGCGGGCCCTGGTAATTCAACAATACAAAAATTTCATGTGGGATCGAACTTGAGCCTGTACACACTGACAGTTTCCGTGCCGAGGCTTTTCGCTGTCAAGAAATAGCAGTGGCTGCCATATGGCACGACTGGACTCGCGCGGCATAAACAGTCTTCATGCTCTGCCGATTTCGTTGTTTATCGTTCGAGGCCAAACGACAGATCTGGCACAATGGCTAACGCTGCTGGAGAGTCAAGTAACCAACCATCGAAAACAGAACCATTTGGAGATCTCACGCCTTGGTCGGAGCCAGCCTGGTACAGCACTCTAGCTTCGCCCTACTATAACGACAGTCATCGCAAACTACGCAAATTCGTCCGTGACTATTTTGACGAGAACATTCTTCCGTACTCCGAAGAGTGGGAAGAGGGGGGCCATGTGCCCCAAGAGGTGCGTTTGGATGGAAATTATACCCCAAAAACGAACCAAATGCTAAGCAAAAGAGTACCAGGAGGTGGTGAAATTCCTGAGAGCAGGTCTTTCTTTGCAAGAAGTCCCCGACGAGTACCGAGGGGGGGTGACTTTACCGGCGGGGATCGCCAGAGAAGGTATTTTCCCTTTCACGGAAAATCCACCAGATGTCGCAAGTTCGTGCGTTTGACAGAAAACGGTGCAGAATGGGATGCGTTCCATTTCCTGATCCTCGCGGATGAGAAGTGGCGAGTCGAAGGTGGCGTGCACAGCGCCTTGTCAACCGCCTCCATTGTCGGTTTGCCGCCTATCATCGAGCACGGAACCGAAGAGCAGAAGAAAAGATGGCTCCCTGGTATCTTTGAAGGCAAGACTTCCTTCTGCCTCGGAGCCACTGAGCCCACGGGGGGATCAGACCTTGCCAATCTCAAGACCACGGCAACAAAAACGGCAGATGGAAAGTTCTACAATGTTAATGGTCACAAGGTGTGTTTTAGGACGGATGCCGGACGGCTGGCTTTGACTAACTATTTTTGTGACGATCAGAAATGGATCACTGGAGCCATGGAGTGCTCACATATGACAACGGCCGTGAGAACAGGAGGCCCTGGCCCCAGTGGTGTTTCTGTGTTAGTCATACCCATAGAATCCGAGGGGTTGACTACACGGAAGATACACAATAGTGGAGTGAATGCCGCAGGTGGGTTGATTTACCTACCCATATGTCCTACAAAGGCCAGAACAGTGTTGAGGTGGCTGACGATCGTCTCGTCATGAACAGGCAGCGCATGGGTTACGCTGGAAAATGTCAAAGTCCCGGTAGAAAACCTGCTGGGAAAGGAGAATCAGGGTTTCCGGGTGCTGATGACGAGTGAGTTGAGATATACCCAGCGCACAAAAATTCGGCCCCAACTGATAACAAGCCTCAAGACTTCAACAAGGAACGATTTGTCATGGCCATCGCCATGAACCGAAAGACGCGTACCTGTCTGTCGGTTGCCACTCGATACGCGCACGACCGAGTTACATTCGGCCAGCCACTCATTGCAAACCAGATCATTCGACATAAGCTGGCCGCGATCGCGGGAGCTGTAGAACAACACTGGGCGTGGTTAGAACAGCTAGCCTATCACATCAAGATGTCGGGATATACTGACGATCTGGCAAGCCGACTGGCGCTCGCTAAGATCCAAGGTGGCATCATGCTGGAAAAGGCTTGTCGTGAAGCTCAACAGATCCTAGGAGGCGCGGGCTACCAGAGAGGAGGAGTGGGTGGGCAAGTCGAGCAGATCAGCCGTGACTTGAGGATGCTTGTTGTGGGAGGAGGCAGCGAAGAAATCCTTGCTGACCTCGCAGTGCGACGAGAAATTGCTCAGGCGAAGCGGAAAGGAGCAGTGTTGTGACGAGGTTAGAGTATTATTCGTCTGGTTTTGTCCAGGTCAATCCTTGAATACTGCATCTTTCAATAGAGACAAAGAGTGAATAGGACCATCACCATTAGGGAGGCATGATGTTGTCCTATTCCAAGATCATAACCCTCACTTCCCATCGATCTCTCCCCAACAAAGAATGGGTCTTCTCTGTTTGCCACGGCTTATATAATTTTATAGATATAGTCACGGCTCGTTTGTTCTTCTGCTCCCATCACCTACTTACATCACCATACCTGGGACGAGCACTGTTAGTCAAGACTCCTCAGCTTGGTAGCATTGGAATGGGAATGGTTACCTCCATTGGGCGCCAGAATTGTGGCAGTAACGTAGCTGGATCTCCAGGAGCTGAGCCACACAATGGCTTGTCCTACTTCTTCTGGGTCACCTCTTCGGGCCATAGCAGTACCCTTTAGCAATTCAGCAACCTCTGGACCGTCCTTGTAACCAACCGCACGGGAGCCAGGGGTATCTATCAAGCTATGAACGCTTAGCATTTTGATCAACTCTCAAAAGTGGCCTGCGGAAGGCCTCAGGAGATGATGACATACCCAGGTAGAATTACATTGATACGAACACCGTCTTTGGCGTATTGGAGGCCATCCTAAGCATACATATCAGCAGGTTTGTTGCGGAGGAATGCCATTGGAAAGCTGCGCACCGATTTGGTCAAACCAACGATTGCATGCTTAGAAGCGGTATACGCTGATAGATTCACGTTTCCTCGGATTCCAGCCATGGAAGCGACATTGACGATGGTACCTCGAGACTCATGCCCATCTCTTTCAACCCTAGGGCTTTGTGCCAACATGAGCTTGAGCTCTTCCCTCTCGGCGAGGAAAAAGCCGCGCATGTTGACGTTGAACGTGTAATCCCAGTCTTTGGCCGATGTCTCGTGAGTGCTATTTGGGTGAACTACGGCCGCGACATTGGCGGCATGATCGAGCCTGCCACCTGTAAGGTCTGCCACGGACTTGAAGAATGCCTCGACGCTGGATTCAGAAGCCAGATCGATCTCCAAAGCATGCACTTTGGTGGAGGCACCAGTGCCCTTGATCATGTCGGCAGTTTCTTGTGCTCCAGCGAGGTTAATATCGCCAATGATCAGGACAGAGCATCCTTCAGCGGCGAAAATCTTCGATGTAGCACGTCCAATCCCTTGTAGGAGATTAGAATAGCCGTGGGTAGAGTTGATCAACGCTGGTCTCACCGGAAGCTCCCCCAATGACTACCACTGATCCCGTGATTTCCGCCATGTTGAGAATTGGATTCAAAAGTTGTTCAATATCAACTTTAAAGCCTAGGGTAGCTTGAAAGACCGGGAGAATTAAAGCATGACCCTGTCGAATGAGTGTCAAGCCTCGATTCATATCGGAAATCATACTTGTTGCACGAACGATGATATCCGGATTACTTCGGCGAATTCGGCTCGCCAGCTCTCCAACGCTGCCGGGATGGGGACCGCTGGGCTCAGGCCGTCCAGCGGTTTGTGAGCCTTGAATAAACCGCCCCTTGCCACGGCAGCACATATCATCTGGTCCCAACGGGTCGCAATGGAGTGTGGTGGTTTCTCTGCTTTCCTAGGATCCAATCGGACCCACTATTGGGGTCTTGGTAAGGACTGCAATGGGACGAACCTAACAAAGGTCTGTTACCGAGGTTACAAACCCCATGGGGACTGGATTTGGTAAAGCCAAAAGGGGCATCAGGGCTGAAGTGATTCATT
Organism: Fonsecaea pugnacius; assembly: GCA_011800825.1. NCBI lineage: Eukaryota > Fungi > Ascomycota > Eurotiomycetes > Chaetothyriales > Herpotrichiellaceae > Fonsecaea > Fonsecaea pugnacius. The sequence continues at coordinate 146,297 of WJFF01000063.1, read as the reverse complement.
TTGAGCGGGTCGACACCCATTGTATGACAAGCATTAGAGCTGCCTTTTTCTCTCCTGAAGCATATTGTCAGAGCCGATTCAGCACCCAATATGGCTGGTCGTCGAGTACTCCTCACCGGCGCGAATGGCTACATTGGCAGCCACATACTTGACCTCCTCCTCAGCAAGTCCGTGTTCGTTCAAGCGGTGGTTCGCTCAAAAGAGAAAGCATCGAGTGTGAAGAGGGACTTCCATAACTTCGACGAGTCGAGACTGGGATTTTCAATTGTCCCGGACATGACAGCGCCGCAGGCATTTGACGAATGTATCCAACAGAACCTTCCACTCGATGCTATCATCCACGCAGCCTCTCCTGTCACTGGTCCCGAATGCAATTCTCCTTCTGACTACATCGATCCACCAGTCCGAGGGATCCAACAAATTCTTGCATCGACCCAAAAGTATGGATCTACTGTCAAGCGTTTCGTTTACACCAGCAGTATCCAAGCAATCATCAACCCACTGGACCTCAACGGCAATGGGGTACGATACTCGTCTGAGAGCTGGAACCCGGTGACGATGGAACAGGCCACAACTGGCTCTCTGGCGCTGGCGTATGCAGCTGGAAAGTCATTTGCTGAGAAAGCCGGTCAGTTAGTCTGAAGTTGCCGCTGTGGCCATGGTCGGTAACGTCGACTAACGTACAAGGACAGCTTGGGAATTCATCCGGACGCAAAATCCAGGGTTCGAGCTTGTCGCCCTCCATCCGGTCGGAGTGTTTGGGCCTCATCGGAATCGTCTTCACTCCACCCATGAGCTGAATGCCTCCAACAAGTGGCTTTTTCACAATTTCATGTTGTCGCGGAAGACGGCGCCAGTGCCGGAAGATACTGTCCACATCACGGTTGATGTCCGAGTAAGTAGGAGCTTTTCCCTGGGAGACATTCTTGACCCTGACTTTTTCTTGTCCCAGGACGTGGCTCTCGCGCATTACAACGCAGCCTTCCTCCCTAGCGTAGGAAATCTACGCTATCTTATCTCGGCCGGCAGTAATCCCAACCAGAAGATCTGCGATTTGATCAGGGCAGCTCTTCCCGCCGAATGGGACAACAAGATCCCTCTAGGGACTCCTGGAAATTACGCTTTGCCCCCGGGTACGTTCACGGCCGACTCGTCAAGCTCAGAAGAGATGCTGGGTGTGAATTATCGATCAGCTGAAGAAACCTTTGGAGATGCTGCGAGATACTTTGCCGAGTTGTACCAAGCTAAGAAAGACGATTCATCTCTAAGGGAGAGTGCTGCATCGAAAGCAAGTCCATGGTGAGCCAGTGCTAACGCAAGGGAACGGCCCAAGGAGGATTTTCACGTATTTCCATCCGCAAGCATTGGGCTTCCTGCCATCTTACACAACCCGGGACAACAGTACCTCGGACAACCTAACAAGTAACTCGAGGTTTGACATTAGCAGAAACAATACTATTTGTGTAGTTGATACAGCCTCAGACATTGATTTCCTATGGAGCTGAGCCGCATTACCCGTGGAGTTCCCGGACACCTGGATATGTTCCCGTATGGGCAGCGTGACAAGCGACTCCAGGGTGGTAGGCGCTCATTCAGGTGCGAAAGTACAATCACAGGTTAGATGCGGTTGGCAATAAGATGGACCTGAATCTGGAAAATATGGGTGTCCGTATAGATGTTCTCGCGGGGTGCACACAAATGTACGCAATAACTCTGACATACATTGAATGCTGCACACGCGTTGGTCCGTAATTGTGCCTCATTTTCCATAGCATCACATCATAACCGTGCTCATCGACAATATTCAGAGCTAACCAGAGGCCTTGTTAATGCTAGGTATTGGGCTTTCCAACATTGAGACTCGAAACTTGATAGCGATGTGGCCAGTTCGTACACTTGGTCGACTATAGCCATGCTGCTTCCCCGTTCTTTGATTGTGCCGGACTATTCACGCTTCAGCGGCTCAAGTTGTCCAAAGTAGAAGTTGACCCCGAACATGGACTTCAAGGGAATTTCCTTGTAGACTTTCAACCGTTCGTTCCAAATTGGATGAACCGGTCCCCCGTTGAGGCCGGTCATCGAGTCAATGAGCACCGGCTGCCCATCTGGACCGCATACCAGCTCTGCCCCCCTCTCCTGCGCCTCTTGTGCTGCCTTGTAGATATCGGCCACGCCAAAAATGACAGAGAAGAGTCCCTCTCCGTGCGTACGGAGATGATTTGTGAACAGGCTGTCCTCCTCATCATGCAGCGGAGCGATCACTTCCAGCCCGGTGCTCACCGATCCTGTCTGCAGGATACCCATAGGCGCAACTTCGATAGGCCCGTCCCAATCGGTGACACCGAACGCTTGGGTGAGCTGGTCCTTGGCCTTGACCAAGTTCTCCTTCTTGACAATGAAGCAAACGTGGCTAACGTGATTGACCTGCTGCGTCATCTTCCACTCGCCCTTGCCCTCCGCTCCAATCTTGCCGGTACTATCCTCCATAATCTTCAGGACGGGTTGAGATGAGGCTGATGCTCTGTGTGGGCGCTTATGTAGTGGGAGAAGACCGTCGTTCTAGACAACACCCGGGGATAGGGGATGACGAGCGTGAGAATAAACCCGTGCTAGCATTAAGGAAGCCCAGCTCCAGGGATTTGAGCCCCTGTGGCTCCAGGTCCTTGGGAAGACGAATACCTAGTACCTGGAACCTCTCCCAGGCATCTGCAAGCCGCGCCGGTTCGGTACATGCTAAAGCCCCCGGGATATTGGTACGTCGCCAACAAAGCCGACCGAGGGTCTACCAGCCCACATGCGAGACGTTGCTCCTTACACGAGAGATACACGTCCGAACATGTAGCATTTTTACCATCTCCCGTCCACGGGATCTACGTTACCGTCCCTCGGGAACAATCTTGCACCAATAGGGATCTGGGACGGTGAACATGCTGACTATTCAGGCACAACTGGGTCCAATGCCCGAATCACTTGGCTGGACTAGTGGTTGTTTGAATGTAAACCATTGAAAAATTACGAAATATTTTGGTTCCAGCCCCGAATTTGACCGACTTTTGACGGTCAACCACTGTATTGAATCAGCCCAATCTCATCTCTGGGAAGCCTAAATCAAGGATGACCGTCATTCTCTGATAGTCGGTGAATTTTTAATCAATGTCAAGCCCACTAAGAATGCATCGAGAGTGTAACTGCATGGAGATGACCAATGTACTTGACAACAACCTCATTGTCGGCTACTGGGAGGTACTCCGACATTCCCGTCCTGATTCCACCGTCTCTCCTTTGTTTCCAATAGTCATAGAGGTCAACGAGCTATAAAGAGTTTGTTCGCTGCTCGGTAACGGTTAAGCACCTTGATCCAGCAGCCGGGAATAGGGTCTTCTTCCACAAAGCCAACCGACCTTGTCTTGTCAAGGGAGAAATGGTGATCAAAGTCGTAAGCCTTCATGAACGCATCAAGGCCATCTGTGATGTCCAGCTGTTGAAGACTAGTACCCAGATGCGCTTCCAATCGTTTGAGGTCCTCCTTGTGTTGAATCAAGTACTGAGTTGGTCCGATGTTTTCCGGTGCACTCAGAGGCGTTTCCGGTGCACTCAGAGGCAAGGGAGGCGTACCAACTAAGCCAAAGTACTCACAAATCGCCGGCCACCGATTAGCCATACCATATCCTTCGGTAGTGTCAGCAATATTATACAGCTCCGAATTGCTAGCTCTGTCTGGATGAAGCGATAGGTAAAGGGAGAACTTGGCAAAGATATCTTGCCCTCCGTCGTTGGATAGTCGGATCCAACTATCAGGATGTGCTGGGTAGGGGACTTTTGTTCCCCGCCCCTTGACAAACGCAATGAGTGAAAGATAGTTGAACAGATATCCAGCTAGATTGTAGGGATTGCTGTGTGGGAGGAAACCAATCTGAAAAGAGTTTAGTAATTGCGCAGAGCTGCCAAACATGTAACAGATTCCCCTACCACATTATCGATCCTGACTTCTGCCCATTTCCAAGCCTTTCCCTGCTGAAGAGCGTCCAGCCGGTCACGTAAAGCGTAGTAAAATAACATGTCACGGTGTGGTCGAGGAAGTTCGCCCATACACTCCTTGAATGGCGCTTTAAAGGGGTGTTTTGGCAAGTGAATTCCGTATCCCTGAGATTCTTAACAATCTTTTATTAGCGGGTCGAGTAGTAACTATCTAACGTACCTTTGTGCCTGTTGGGAGGATAACGTAGGAAAGCTTCGAGCTGAGAGACTCTGCGGCAACAAACCCACGATCAAACATAGAAGCGTTTATAACCGTTTCAGTTGCGAAGTCAGGGTGAAAACCATATGCTAAATTTCCAGATGGATTCAATATCATTCTCTGCATACGGTCCAAAGGAACTCTCACCACACCAGAATATCTGAGACACCGTGTCAATATCAGGAACTTTCTCTTTCAACACCTCCTTCACTTCCTCCAGCGACCCTCTACACAAGTTAATCCCTGACACCAGGTTCAGTGCGGGGTTATCATCTCCTGGTGTTGGCCATAATGAGTCTTCTAATTTTAATGGCCGATTGGTTAAGGCGGTAACCTTGGAAAATGTGTCCTTTTGCGGATAGTTTTTCAAGATCTGGTCGACAATGGCCCACCCCAGAATGCCAGAGGCACCAAATACAAGGGCATGAGCCATGGTAGAATATGAGTCTCACACGAAGTCAATGACAGAGGCGTGAGTGACTCTTCACACGGGCCAGTGCGGAGCTTGGAATAAATGTTTCCTTTGTATACGGCCATTGTCTCCAGATCTTCAGTCTTCGATAGGGTTTGAGGCCACTCCGTCTTGGGGAAAGAGAACAAATCCTTTTCCCACGGTACTGGGTATCATGTGAATCGCGAAACAAGTGCCGCGGGGTACTCGGTAACAGTTCGCCGCATTGCCTGCCAAGTTCCGGTACAGCAGGGGTTGAGGAATTCGAGTGATGCGGCTTTGCCGCTACGTGAGATCGCCACGCAGCCCAGAGTTCTTTGTTACGATGGAGTCGTCGAAATCAAACACTGGAGGATCCCATGCTCAACAGCAGGAGTCAGAGAGACCGCGCGAGGCTTACATAGTAGCACCAGCGCAGCCTCCGGAGAAACCGCCGGGCAAATGGACACAATCTCACCTCTTTTAAAATTACTGGCGAGGTCAAAACCGTCTGCAAGACAATGGGAACTCAAGGTCAAACACAGGAACGATCCGCTCTCAGAAGGTTAGGCTCCTCCGTTGTCCGAGTCCACAAACCCAGGCTTACTGGCGTCAAGTGATAGAGGCATGTCTCGAGTTTGTGGTAAGCTCTACACGCTTACCTGTTGATCAGTTCAGGCGGAGAATGGCTGCTGCAGACTGTTCTGGTTCATGTAAAGCATTTCGTTGGAGCTTCACACCTGTGCTGGAACTCATATTCACCAGGAGAAGATGATGTTATCCATATAGCTTCCTTCCTGGAACAGAAATGCTTACCAATTTCATTTCCAGCAAGTTGTCGTCAGCGTAAGGTGTGTGCGACTCTCTGCGAAAGATCGGTCGTGCGAGGTGGACTACTATCGCTAACTGGAAAAGACTGCATGCGACGCGAAATTCCGGTATGAAACGCTCATGTGGGCTCTGCCTCCCCGTGATCGTACTGACATGCCTTTTAGGATGCCGTGCAGCAAATGTGTGACATCCAAGAGAGAGTGTCTCGTTTCTCTACCGCAGATGCAGACCAAATCAACCGTCAAGGACGCGTCAGGAAGAGATGGTCAGGAGATGTGCGTAACTCTGACAAGCATCATCACAATCACGATAATGAGCTGAACCAAGATCCTTCGAGGCTGGTAATGGCTGGCTTCTTGACACTGACATCAATTTTCTAGTGAGACATATGGTGCGCAACCACATTACACAGTGCAAAATCGGACCACGGGAGACAATTCTTCAAGCAAATTCCAATTACCGCACATCTCAGGATCTCAAGCAGCGCAACATCATGGTGTGGCTGATCTTGGACGGCAGTCAAGCGGATCATTGCCCATCCAGGATGGGCCCGAGACGAGTTCCACTGTCCATTCTGCCCTGCTCAAGAGTATGCACAATGCGAGGATTCGACTCACTCTACCTGACCATGTAGAGATCGAGATGCTGCAACGGGCAGGAGCATTTCAAATCCCACCCAAACCTCTTTGTGATGAGATTGTTGATAGTTATTTCAGAAGCGTGGCTCCTATCATCCCAGTCATCAACCAACGGCAATTTATGGAGAGGTATAACAATCCAGCCAACCCTCCGTCACTCTTATTGCTTCAGGCAGTTCTAGTTGCTGGATCCCGAGTTTGCGCCAACCCGGAGCTTATGGATGACCAAGGATTGACCATTTCGGCCGGACGAATGTTTTTCAAACGGGCAAAAGTACTGTATGATGCAGACTATGAGAGTGATATTATCCCCATCGTGCAAGCACTAATCTTGTTGGGCTGGTACTGGGAAGGGTCAGAAGGTAAGTGGGCCAAATCTGCTCTGTCGATCCATACTTAATGGCCGCTTTGACAGATATCAAGAAGAATGTGTCTTACTGGACTCGGGTTGCTATCGTAGTAGCCCAGGGAGCTGAGATGCATCGAAGGTATCCCTTTTCGTAGAACTCTCACGGACCTACGCATACTAACCCTCGTTTAGTGTACAGGATCTCCAGCTCAGTGAACAGGACAAACGACTTAGAAAGAGAATATGGTGGACGTTGGTCACAAGAGATCGATCCTTGGCTGTTGTTCTCGACCAGCCTTTGTCCATCAGGACAGAAGACTCGCAGGTTGAGATGATCACTGAGCAAGATTTCATTGAAGACGAAGGAGGTCAAGCCGATACTGACACTGATACTGTTCACGTGCAATTCTTTCTGCAATATGTCCGGCTTTGCATAATCGCAGGGCGCATTGTCTCGGGGCAAAACCACCTGGCATCCAAAATGCCCGAAACTAGCGTCATCAGCCTAGAGTCTACCGTGTCCCTGGCCAAGTGGCTTGAGCATTGTCCTCCCCAGTTGCACTGGAGGCGGACAGAGCACAATTTCTGGTCGGCGCTCTTGCACTTACATTATCAGTAAGGTCATTCCCCCCTGTCACAAGATTTGAAATTGACCTGCTGGGTAGTACGATTGTGTGTCTGGTAAACCAGCCACACATATGGTCGACTTCGCAAGACCATTCGAACTTGGAGTCCAACAACGAATCAAGGACGAAAGCATTTGAGGCGGCACACATGATAACCTCGATCATCCAAAGCCTCATGGCCCATAATGAGATACGCTGGATGCCAGGGTCAAGGTAAGCTAAGCTGTGGATTACAGACTCCTCGGGGTTCAAAGTACTAATCGGGCGCATTGCGTGACAGTATCTACAACATATTCTCAGCTCTGATCATGCACGTTAATCAGATCCACTTCTCCCGTGCCACAGCTAGCAGTCAAGAGCAAGTCACAACCTGTATGGATGCTTTAAAGGAAGCCTCCATAGTTTGGGAGGGTGCACAGAGAATCCACACGTTTGCCGAAGCGATCATCAAAAGCGATGCGGTGCAAAATGTATTGCAGCGTAAGACTGGTCACCAATCTGCATCAGGGGAAGAGCCAAGAGCACAGCATCGGTCTGGCCGTCAGCCCGTTCCTGCTGGCCTGCCGTTCCAGGCACTACCCGTAACGAATCCAGGGCCTCAGACGTCTCTGCTGTATATTCCGACCCCAATGCCGAAACAGTTGTGGGGAGACTTGTCGCCGTTTCAACAGATCCTGTTTCCCAGCGACGGGCAAGCCAACGTGGGTGACGACGACTTGACACCGAGCCCCAACTCACAGCACCCTCTGTCTAGGGCAAACTTTCATGGCCGACAAGATGACATGCTGCCACCGGTAGTGCAGCAGGGGTTGATGGACATCGGTATCGAGCTGCCGGAGCACCGGCATCGGTCGACAGGTTCGACAAGTGGCAGTGCATCTGCACAACGCATGACATCAAATGCCGACGATTGGCTTCAGTACGTTGAAATAGGTTGAAGATGACATTTCTGAAGGAAGAAAGAATTGCTGAGGCGAAAGAGAGCTTGGCCTCAGAAGAAACCCCAGTCTGGTATCATACAATAAGATATCAGCACGAGGAGTGCTACTGCACTAACCGAAGGCTTGCGGCAAGGCCAATGCCACCCGGCCAGGCCACAGCGGCAGCATATCCTCATTCTGCGATGACAGGACCGAAGTCATTGGCGTGAACTAGAGCCAACCTCGTAGCCTTGACTACAGTCAGTCGTCATGACTGGATAGAGGATAGCTAGAGCACCTGTCGTGATACTATTGGTAGCACTGGCCGTCATTTCCTTTGCAGCTAGTAGCAATATTTCATTTTCTGATATTCATGTATAATTGAAAACTATGAAATGAACGTTCTGGACTCGGAATAATGGCGCCCCCCTCCCCCCTTCTTTCTTGCCCTCTTTTGCACAGAACTCCGCAGTGCTTGGGCAGATCTCAATCGTTCATAGTCACATCTCCAACCTTAGTCGAATGAAAATCCGGGATATCGAGCTTCTTCTTCCTTGCGAGCCATCTCCATGTACTTCACGAGCCCTCCGAAGTAGAGCAGCACGGAGTGCTGCCTTCCCGGGATATTGGCACCAATGTACCACGAGTTGACCTGCTCAGCAGCCTTTGCCAGTAGTGAAGAATCAAAGACGGACTTGCAATGATAGCACCAGTCCTCCACTGCTTCGGGTCTGGCTTCGGCCCGCCGGTACCCATTCTTCCTCATGTAGGCGAGTTCTTTACCGATGAATTCCGACATGATGTCAATGGCCACGGGGACATTGGATGCTGGAGCTTGCGGGCCAGCAACCAAGAACATGTTGGGATAGCCGTCCACGCCCACGCCCAAGTATGTCCCCAACTTACGGGCCCAGTATTCTTTCAAAGACTCGGCATGGTTTCGTCCGCGGATGTCGATTCTGGTCAGACCGCCAGTGGCAACGTCGAAGCCGACGGCAAAGATGATGACGTCGAATTCGTACTCCTCGGTGCCCGTTTTCAAGCCCTTTTCAGTGATCTCGGTGATCGGGTTATTACTTACGTCCACTAGATGAACGTTGGGGCGGTTGAATGCTTCGTAGTAGAAATGGCCCGACGGAGGTCGCTTTGCCATTATAGGGTATTTAGGACATAGAAGCTCCGCGGTCTTGGGATCCTTCACGATTGCACGGATCTTCCGTCGCACGAATTCGGAGGCGAGGTAGTTTGACTCTGGGTCGTAAAACATATCGTCGAACGTCTCGTAGACGAATCTAAAGCCACCGGCTTCCCATCCGGCTTCGAGGACCATCTGTCGTTCCTGCTCGTCCGTGATGCTAGCGAGAGTTCGGCCGTAGGATGGGAATGGGAAACCGAATACGTGGCTTAGGGCTGCATTCCAGATATCGTCGTAGTTGCGCTTTACCTCAGCGCTTAAGGGCTCCGGCAAAAGGAAATTTCGCCCTGGGATAACATAGTTGGGAGTCCTTTGGAATACCGTCACGGACGAGGCGCTGTGCGCGACGGTGGGAACCACTTGGATTCCCGTCGCACCCGTTCCGACAACCGCTACACGCTTTCCTAGGAAATCGATCTCTTTGCCCTTGGGCCAGTTGGACGTCTTGTACCACTCTCCATGGAACTTCTCCAAGCCCGGGAAGGGCGGTTCCAGGCTGCCTGACAGGGCGCCGGTGGCAGCGATGAAGAATCTGCAGGTATAGGCCTTGCCTTCGGTAGTGGTCAAGGTCCAGATGTTCTTCGCATCGTCGTAGTACGCCGAGGCAACCCGCGTGCTGAGTTGAATATCTTTGCGCATATCCAGTCGGTCGGCAACAAAGTTTAGATAGTTGTACACTTCTGGTTGAGATGGGTACCGCTCGGTCCATTTCCACTCGGTCCTCACTTCTTTGGAGAAATTCAGGATGTATGTCCAGCATTCGGTATCAGTCCTTGCTCCAGGATACGAGTTCCAGTACCTATTGCACCGGGAATAGTTAGTTAGCAACAGGAACACACCCAAGTCGACCGCAGTGGTGGTGCATACCAAGCTCCTCCAACGTTCGTTCCGGCCTCGAAAACACGGGCTGAGAGATTCAACTGGCGCAGCTCGTGCAGCATTCTCAAGCCAGCAAAGCCAGCGCCAATCACAATGGCGGCATAATCAACATCTTTACTATAGTCGATTGGGCCATGATCGCCATTCAGGCGCAGCTGCTCTGTGGCTGTTGCAGATGGGTCACCCATGATGATAGTGCCGTTGTAAGAAGCGAGGTAAGCTAAAGGCCGTATAGATTTCCGAGACAGGGAAAGGGGAACGGTATCAATGTATAGACTTATTGTGATATTAAGATGGGGCATTAACTAAAACAGCACGCACCGAGGACCCTCGGAAGCCCCCCCTGGCAGAGGCGAGATTGGTGGTGATTCCGGATCTCGGGGAGACTGATGAACTCCTGCTGATGGCGAATGATGAGTCTGGCCGTCCTGGGAACAGCCTGATATGAGACAACCAAGACGGTTTACCTCGTCAAGCCGTCGGATATGTATCCTGGTATCTCACACCACCAGTTGGGACAAGAAACTAACAACCGGCTCAGTTGGCAAAGAGTTCTCCAAGGCAAAAAGTGGCAAACGCTTCCGAAGATCGAGACACCCTTGTCTAAACTATGAGCAAACGAAGGAATGGGAACAACGGCACAATGGCCTTGATCGATCCCGATCATGACCTTTGGACCTTTCCTTAATCAGCTCATCGAGGCTTTGACTTCTTGATTTCCACACAAAGATCAAATTCCGACCATTCTCATCAGACCGAGACCGACTATATGAGAGGCCCAAAGATCATTCATGGTATGGAAGTAGCATGCTTGTCAGGTTAAATTGGTGAAGGCCAGGTGCCGAGAGCACTCGATCTTCCTTAGTGTTCGGTAAGATGTTATCGTAGAAGATGTGAACAAATTGAGCCCCATTATTCACCAATGGAGGCTACCTCCTTCTTCCGGATCGCAGGCATAGGCTCTCGATATGACCCGAATGCTAGATCACCTGCAGCTCTTGTTCAGCTTCACGATACACCGTATTAGAGCGGACCAGCTTAATCTGGCTAAAGCCCGCAATGCTTCGCCGGGGCCTCCTTACCGCGGCACGGAGATTACCACAATATCGACATGACGGTACTGCCCCAATCACCTCCAGCACTGGCTCGGGTGCGATACATTCTCAGCTGATGAAGTCCAGAGTCGAATGGTAACTACTTAGTACCTGCCTGTCGATGATTCCCTTGACAGTATTTCACCAGCAATACATCCTAAGATCCAGTCCCCGACTGCAGAAGACCTATTCCTCTCGCACCACATGGCTACTCCACAGATTTACTATTCCAACAATCCTGACCTCATGGTCCCAACTGATCAATCCTTTCACCAATTCATCACGAGCTATAACCCCGATGACATTCCCTCGGATAAAGTCATTCTCGAGGACTTGGTGGCTCCCAGGAAGTCGCTGACATACGGTGGTGTTCGTGAAGCTGCAGCTATTGTGGCCGGTGGGCTTACAACAAAATTTGGGTTGAAGAAGGGTGACTCGGTGGCTATTATTGCTGCGAATTGCGTAGATTGGGCACTGCTAGCCCACTCTGTTATTTGGTTTGGCGGTATCTGCGTGTAAGTCCCGGAAACGCCATTCCCCCCTGAAAGGTGTGGTCGGTTGATGCAAATATAGAGGGACTAACCATCTCGCAACCTCATACGAGCTCGAACATTACCTGGCACTAGCTGCGCCCTCGCTTATAGTCGTCGACCAACCGTCCAAATCGAAAGTGATGCGAGCGGTAGAAGGATTGAATCTTCCAGGTCTCATACAACGCATTTTGACATTCGACGGACAAGATCCAGCAACGTCGGTGAGACTCTTTGGCCTAGGGACTGACGAGCCTCTTCCGGTGCTGATCTTGTTGCGGGCTACAATAGTTTCCCGATTGTGTTTCACGCGGTCAAAGTGCTATCCCCCCCTTGGATTTGTCGAACGAGCACAGTCACAAAGTTCCAGCATGCGTCTTGTTCAGCTCCGGGACCACAGGCAAACCCAAGGCAGTCCATCTGAGCCACTATAACCTGATTGCTCATATGTATATCTACCGAGTTGGAGGATCCTTTTTCAACAATGGACAGATGGTTGAGGTCTTCTTCCCGCCCTGTAAGGACTTGTTCAAGCCGGAACTAATCACGATTCGCGTCCGATGGAGAGGCTGACATATGAATAGTCGCTCATATGCTGGGGCTGCTAAGTGCAGTATTGGGGTCAGCTTACTGGGGCAGTCGCGTGATCATTATGAAGCAATTCAACTTGAAAGATTTTGTTCGAGCCTGCGCAGAAAAACGAGCCACCGTGATGAAAGTGGTCCCGTCGGTCGTGGTGGCGATTGCAAAAGATCCCGATATCCACAAACTTGACCTGACAAGCCTTCGGTATATCGTCTCGAGCGCAGCAACGTTGGGTAACGAGATTGTCAGCACCATCGAAAAGATCATGAACGGTGTGGACATCATCCAGGGATATGGGTAAGTAGCAAAACCGTCCATCAGTATTTAGGTTCCACGGCTAATCGATTCGCAGCATGAGTGAGTGCGCCGTGTCCGTATTGAGTCCCGCTCAGTCAAAGACCAAGGCCGGCAGTGTTGGTAGACTGCACGCCAATGTGTAGGAAGAAACCCTGGTGAGATCCGTGCTTGAATACTCCCGCTTACAAATATTCCAAAGGCGATTGCGAATTGTCGACGAGGACATGAGGGACGTCCCGATAGGAACGCCTGGCGAAGCGTTGGTCAAGGCTCCGTTTGTCTTTATGTGGGTTTTCTCGCAGTGATGCACCAACCATGAGTTCCCCCTAAGTACTAATCTTCTCTTCTCAAGGAACTATCGGAATAACCTAGAAGCTACCAAGGAAAGCTTTCATGACGGATGGCTACGAACGGGAGATTCCCTTTCTATAGACCAGGATGGCCATCTCTGGTTTCACGACCGTAAGAAGGAGATGATCAAGTACAAAGGGTACGGCAACTCAAACTGAAACTTTTTAAATACTTAACACGAGGCTCGAGGACTCAGACTAACTACGCGAATAGAAATCAGGTGGCTCCCGCGGAGCTGGAGAGCGTGTTGCAAACGCACCCAGATGTCCTCGAAGCCGCCGTCACTGCCACCTATGACGATAACCAGCGGACCGAAATACCTATTGGTTACGTGGTTCTGAGATCCCAGATCCAACCGGCAGACCGGGATCGCGCGTTACAGGACATTTCCAAGTTCTTCAACACACGTGTCTCGCCTTACAAAAGACTCCGCGGCGGACTGCACTATATCGATGCCATTCCGAAGAATGCTACCGGAAAAGCCATGCGAAACCTCCTTCCTGTACGGGTGGGGAAGGCCGCCCACCGAGCCAAGTTATGAAAAGCAAAAGGGCAATAGTTCTCTGTTTTGGGCCCTACAATTGAATGGGCGTTGGAACAAGCCCAGGTTAGGCACGGATAACAGCTTATTTGGCAGCTTGTATTTATCCATCCACACAGTACTATGCGCACACAAAGGCAGCCAAATAGACGCTCGTTGAACACTTTGACACTATGTACCACTTGGATGCTGGTCTAACTCAAGAGTCTCCGCCATAATTAATGCCCATATCGTACCTGTTATCTTCCAGAGCATTCTCGTAGGGATCCGAGCACTTGTATCGTCTTCGCCGTCTTGGCGTTCCGAGGAACTACAAGCTAGCGCGAGGAGGTTCCTTTGCAGTCATCTCAAACACGAACAGATTCCTACCAGCAGTCTGCGCATCAGGGTAAACATGGCCCATGCGTCCAACCTGATGCCTTGATGTACTTGCCAGCTGCTTCAGTGTTGAAGCAGATCCAGCATTCGCTACACATCGATGGCCTGTACCGTTCAGACGGGCAATAATGAATGCTTGCTCTGGCGATCCGTCGCGGCCAAATTCGACAGTATAAGTCTTTTCGCTCCAATCAGTATGAACGACTTTTTGTGCGTTTCGCTTTCGAACGCCTACCTCGATGGTTGCTTCACCTTTGGCCTGCTCGTCAAGCGGAGGGCCCTTGTCCTGAAGCAATTTTGGTAAAGGGTTCTGGGCAGGATAGTCACTTTGATTGGGGTGTGGCCGTGTTGAAAGGACTATGACATGTTGGTAAGTCAAATGGCCTCCATTCGCAAGCACGAGGCCGTTCTGGCCACGGCCATCGCGTAGTTGTCGAACCATCTCAGTGACCGCCTATAAACCTGTCAGATCTCAAGCAATCAAGGACGAGCCAGGTATACAGACATGCATGGAAAAGTTGTTCCCAGCTCCTCCGAATGAGTTCATCCCTCCGGTTAGAGAAAGAGGCTTGGAGCCACCGACAACCGGTAGACCGAGATGCAACGCTGCCAGCTTTGGTACGACAGGAAAGCATCTAGAAAACTGTTAGATCTCACATCCCTGCGAGTCAATATTGGCCATGGCACTGACGAATATATGTCCAACAAGTCAATATCCTCGGCCTTTAAACCTGCCACCCGCAGTGCTGCATCCAGGGACTGAGATACACAGGGACTTGTGTAGAAATTCGGACGATCCCATACTGCAAGGGCAAGTTAGCATACTGATGCGAGCCTCAAGGCTTGCTGACTAGACAGTAACGCACCGAATTCTTGATCCGATGTTCCAGCGCCTCCCAGTACGTAAATCCACCTTTCTTTAGGAATTCCAAGCTTCTCAGCATACTCGGTTGACGTGACTATACATGCGGCCGACAAATTGACGGTATTGAAGGCGTTCATCAGGAGAGGGTCTGGATTATCATGTTAGAGAATGGTTGGTCCTGGTGTGGCGGCCTCGTAGATCTCACAAGGCAGACAGATCATCCTGTTCTTCTTGGTCACAGTTCCAATCGATGCAGCGGTCGGCGCGGGCTTGCCATAATTCCAGGCATACGGATTCTTCTCTGCGATCTTTGCGTACTGACCATAAAGGTCTGCAGACTCCCAGATGCTCTCTTGGAGTGTCTGGCCGCGGTGGGCCGCTAATGCCGTTTCGTACATTGCATAAAGCTGGGTTGGCCTACCTACCCCGTGAATACGACTGATTCCTTCAGGCAGCAATGCCGTCTTTGGAGAGATGGGACTAGAGTCCTTTTCCAACTTCGTCCATCCTGGAGGAGGTATTTTGTTCGCTGCAGCACAAGCGGCATCTTGGATGGCTGTTAGCATACGCACGAGAGCACCGTGATCAAGATCGAATGAGTCGTACACGAGGCAAGAGCTTCTCCTCCTGTAATCAATGCAACCTTGCTCTCTAGATTCGAAATCCTTCGCGCCGCCTCGTCCAGAATTCGATTCGGCTGATTGCCCCCATGCTCGCTTTCTTCGGCATGTTTTGGACTGAGCTGCAGCCGCTTCGCGAGCAAGCCTGCGATGTCGGGGTATGGCCAGGTCCAATTAGCGACGACATCAATACTGTCAATGCTGGACCGCAATGCAGATTGAGCGGAAGACGGCACGCTTGCATTCTGCAGGGCGAGATCAATGGCCCACAACATCAGTTGCAGCGGTTCTAACGCATCTTCGACGTCCTTGGAAGTGTTCCTCACATCCGCAACACCCACGATCACGGGCACTGCTTTCTGCCCCATCATGTCACCAACAAAGGAGATTGTATGATGCGCGAGGAGAATATGGGTGAACTTGGCTATAGTCTGCACAAGTACAAGGGACATGATGAAGCGCTGATACAATCCCTCGGTTGTATCAGTGTGGGTCAAGTTCGGCCCCACTCTGTGTATACACAAGAGACGTATTTCTGGGTCCCCGGGGTGTTTGTTCGGATCGCCGGGCTTTAAGCAATTAATTACCACCCGACCAAGTTCCAGTCAACCGTGACTCAATTGAGCTGAAATCATGTGATAGCTCTCCAGCGTCTTGACGACGCCTTTCTGCGTCCAGGGGCAAATTCGCTTGCCTTCAGGGCATCCTTACCCGCTCAAACTCACTTCCCGCGGTAATATGCATTCCGCGGAAGGCCACTGCCAATATGATCTTAAAACCCCTAAGACCTCCGTCCAGAGAAAGTATGGTTATTGTACTTGTCATTTGGAAGCTCTCCTGCAAGTCAACTAGGCGCCGACATTCATCATGGGCGATCTACCAATCCCACTGGCAACTTCCACTGTCACTGACGCACCATTGGCTGCATACGAGTATCCTGAGGCGGACCCACAGTTGAGCTCCGATGTACCATATCAGATACTGCAGCAATACCACTCCAAGCCCAACAAGTTGCGCGTCGCTTCTGTGGGGGCGGGTGCCTCCGGCTTGTGCCTTGCTTACAAGATGGAGAAAATGCTCGAAGCTGGCACATGGGAATTGACGCTGTTCGAGAAGAACAAGCATTTTGGGGGCACCTGGTATGAAAATACGTACCCCGGGTGCGCCTGCGATGTGCCTTCGCACCTGTATACCTTCACATTTGATCCAAACCCAAACTGGACTCATTTCTATGCCTATCGAGAGGAGATCCAGAGATATTTCGAGGGTTTCGCCGATCGCCATGGAACCCATAAGTACATGAAGCTGAGTACCAAAGTCCTCGAAGCCAGGTGGAGTGATGAGCAAGCCATTTGGACTGTCAAACTCGAAGACCAAGTTACCAAGGAGATCTGGGAGGACTGGGCGCACATCTTGATCAATGGTGCTGGTAGGTTTTCGTCGTATATCGCCATGAGGATGAGGATGAGGTCTAACTCTGCTGGTTAGGAATTCTCAACAATTGGAGGTGGCCCGATATTGAGGGTCTGCATGACTTCAAAGGCCCCATGATGCACACCGCCGCTTGGAAGCACGACGTCGAGCTCGAAGGCAAGACAATCGGCTTGATCGGAACTGGCTCAAGTAGCGTCCAGGTTCTCCCACAGGTCCAGAAAATCGCAAAGGAGGTCAAGGTCTTCATGCGAAGCCCAACTTGGATCAGTCCCCCACTAGGTGGAAACACATTAAGCAAAGATTTAACGAAAGGTGCTAAATCAGATCCCGGCCATCGCCAGTATACTTTCACCGAAGCCGACAAGAAACGATTCAACGAAGACCCCCAATATCATTTGGAGTTCCGCCAGAAGATCGAGTCGGAGCTGAATCGACTTTTTGGATCCTTCATCAAGGGCTCCGAACTGAACGACTTCTTCCGAAAAGTTATTACCGACGAGATGTACCGAAGAATGGGACCCGGTCACGAGAAACTAAAAGAGTTTATCATCCCATCATTCTCGCCTGGTTGCCGACGTCTCACCCCTGGGGACGGGTACTTGGAAGCATTAGTGCAGCCGAATGTCCAACCAATTTTTGGCGGCATCACGAAGGCGACAGAGCAAGGTCTGGTGACTGAAGATGGGGTCGAACACAAGATGGACGTGCTGATCTGTGCCACCGGATTCAAACCGTCGTTCCAACCGGCATTTAAGGTCATCAACGGCCGGGGCAAATCGATTCAAGAAGATTGGGGCGAGGGTGGAGTGAACCTGTACTTTGGTACTTCCGCACCCAGGTACGTGAAATTTACCGTTTCTTCCCAACTCATATCATCATGCATGATCGCCTTCTGACTTTGTGTCGACCAGATTTCCAAACTTCTTCACCATCGTAGGTCCCGGCGCAACCTGGTCCAATGGAACTCTTCTCCCCTCTATCGAAACCACCATCGAATATATCATGAAGGTGTTGAACAAAATCCAGCACGAGCAAATCCGGTCGATCGCTGTCAAGCAAGAAGCCGTCGACGATATCTTCGCTCACATGGATGAGTTCCACAAGCAGACGGTGTGGGGCGAGGATTGTCGCAGTTGGTTCAAGGATGGCAAGAAAGAAGGTCGTATCTATATTTGGCCTGGCTCCGTGAGTTTTACCATTCTTCTCCCCTCCTGCACATTCCCCACGGCGCACTAATATCTTTGGCGAACACAGGCGATCCACTTCTTGAAAACCATCAAGGAGCCACGATATGAAGACTACGATATCAAATACCGATACAAGAATCGCTATGCCTTCTTGGGGGATGGCATGGTCAAGGCTCATCAAGGTGGAACAATCCAGACCTTGGCCCCCTACATCCGATCAGGAGATTCCGAGTGGACAATAGATTAAGTCGGATAGGGAGGATAGTTTAGATTTGTAGCTTATATACCACGGATACAGCTGACCACCACCAAAACATGAACCTTTCGCAGTATCTTGCACACGCGCACGCTTTCAGTTAGCCGACCGAAGAACCTCCGATAACGCAGTCGTTGATTTTTCACCAGTGGGGGACTTGTACATCAGAAGAGCCACGATTGGATTGACGAGCGGCTACTTGCCACGGTACAGAGTAACAGAAACCCGTCAAGTTTTGCTAGGGAGTTTTTGCTATGATGCTAACTAGCCCGGCTGGCCCGTATAGTCCGGACTATAGCCTCGAGTAATCATGCACTATACCTATTATAGTAGGCACTAGTATCGTAAGTACCTCGTAGGTTAACGTAGTTTCCCAAATGTGGATCTGGATTAGTATGGACTATAGTATTATCGGCGTCTGAGACTTGGACTAGTTGTGACTAGTTAAATTGGTATCTTTGTGAAACCTATATCCAACTAGTCAAGAGCAGAGAACCCCCTTTATACTTGTTCGTTGACAAACAGGCCGGCCATACCTTGACCTGTCCCGACACACATCGAAGTAACAAGAATCTTCTTTTTTGTTCTCCGGGCCTCGCTCAAAATAGTGCAGACCTGTCTTGTGCCTGTCGCACCTAATGGGTGGCCTAGCGCGATTGCACCGCCTCGAGGGTTCAGTTTTGCATGATCAAGGCCCAAGACATCTCGACAGTAGACAGCCATCGAAGCAAATGCTTCGTTGATCTCGAAGATATCGACATCGTCCTTGGTCAGCTGAAACTGAGCGAGTAGTTTGGGGATAGCTGTTGCCGGCCCGATACCCATCAGTCGGGGGGCGACACCAGTGACGGTAGCACCGCAGAACTTGGCCATGATAGGTTGACCCAGCTCAATGGCCTTTGAACGTTTCATCAACAGGAGAGCAGCAGCTAGAAACCCGTTAACTCTTTCATCTCTTCAATGAGGAGCATCCGACTCACCACCATCGGTCACTTGGCTGGCGTTACCTCCAGTAGTATGTGTGCCAAATTGTGGCATGGCGGGTCTGATCTTTGACAACCCTTCAATCGTCGTGCCATATCTTGGCCCCTCGTCCTTTGTCAGAGTGACTTCAACAAGTTCACCCGACGCATTCTTGACCTTTGTCTTTATGGGAACAATTTCATCTTCAAACCAGCCCGCTTTTTGAGCCACCTCGGCTCTCCGGAAAGACTCGACAGCATATTCGTCTTGTGATCTCCTCGAGATGTTGAAATCATTGCTGACATTCTCGGAAGTTTTAATCATGTGCTGAACAAGGTCAACAACCTCCTGAGATGCCTCCATCAATTCCGGAGAAAATGGAAGTTCCTTTCCGTCGTTGTGACTCATGCTCTCGCCGCCGACGGCTATTCCAATCTCGATATTGCCATTCGATATCTGATTGGCGATATCTTGAGTGGCTTTGAGACCACTGGAGCAGAACCGGCTGACACTGCTGGCGCCCGCGGTATGTGGAATACCAGCGGCAAGCGCTGCGGCTCTCATTTTGTATGTTGCTCTGGCATCGGCGACCTTGGAAGGATGTCAATTCCTAAGACTCGATGTGCCTTTTAGAAGGTGATCCATACGTTTCCCAAGCATAAATCCTCCACTAAACTCGGGTCCAGCTTGCTTCTTTCCAAGAGTTGTTTCAAGAGAGCATACAGAATATAGTCTAGATCGGTATCTTTCAAACCGCCTTTGAATCCTTTAGTCAACGGCGTCCGGATCGCGCAGGTTATCACAACATCGTCTGGGCTCTGCTGAGTTCTGTATCAACAGTCATCAGCGCGGTCGCAGAAGGGCGCTTTCTCTTTCAAGACATACATTGCCTGAATCGCGCTTTTCGTTGGCGATACATGGGATAGGAACGAACCGAGTCGTTGAGTGGCCATTTCGGTTGTTTTGATTGTCCAGTCTATGGGGTTCCACAACAGATTTACTGCAGGAAATCAAGGGCGGCATGCTACGAGATATAGGAGTTAATGTGAAGTGACTGGCGGTGTTTTTACTTGGTCACCCAGACAGTCTCACTTACCTCGGATCCGTGTGTCCAGGGGCGAGATCTGGCCGTCCGCGCCAGTCACTTCACTAACCCCGAATGTACGCGGAAGCTATTGTCAGAGATACACCTCGAACCTCAGCAAGACTCCGGTGCAAGCCACTCTGCAAGAAGGTAATGTGGTGGACGGGTTGTAGCCGGCCAGCCGTCCGCGGCAAGGATTGACCGACAGGCACATCAAGTCTCCACCAGGACTGCCGAACCCACATGAGGCGCGGAATATTTCATAACAGTGGTATTCAGAGGAGAGGACGACGTCTGGGTCTGAATTCGTGTTGCTCGATTTGATTCAGGCGCTCTCCGAAAGGAGGCTACAATTAAGCGTTCTCAGTCATAATGTCTTCCTCCTCTGCCCGCCTCAACAACTTGAGCCAACACCTCCACGGAACCGGTAAGATGAGTTCCGGTTTGAGACCTTCTTCTCCCAGTGACTGGAGAATCACCAGGCCAATCCACACCGAGCGATCTATGCGTATTATCTGCATTGGGGCTGGAGCATCCGGATTATGCTTCGCCTACAAGTTGCAGAGGTCATTTGAGCAGTTTTCCCTCCAGATCTACGAAAAGAATTCTCAGAGTGCTGGTACCTGGTTCGAAAATAGATATCCAGGGTGAGTAACACCACTGTCAGTTTGTCTACCACTTACCCAACAACTCGAATAGGTGTGCTTGTGATGTCCCAGCGCATAACTACACCTTTTCCTGGGAGCCCAAGCTTGATTGGAGCGCGGTTTACGCCGGTAGTGCAGAGATCAAAAACTACTTTGATGCTTTCGTCGAGAAACATAACCTCGATAAGTATATCAAACTGAATCATCAGGTTATCGGCGCAAAGTGGGACGACCAGAAGGGCCAATGGACCGTCGAAGTCCTGGATCTTGTCTCTAAGAGAAAGATTTATGCAGTTTGCGATATTTTGATAAATGCGTCCGGCATATTGAATGCTTGGAAATGGCCTGCGATTCCAGGTGTCGACAAGTACAAGGGAAAGCTTATGCATAGCGCCGCTTGGGACGATTCAGTCAATCTGGAAGGAAAGCATGTTGGTTTGATCGGAAACGGGTAAGTCTTCAAACATCCTTCCCCATGAAGGAAGCCAGAAAACAACAACAACGACACTCGAGTAAAAGCGGACGAGTAGACTAACTCTTTCAAGCTCGTCCGGAGTTCAAATCCTACCGGCTATACGACCGAAGGTGTCCCATCTCACAACTTTCATTCGGGAACCCGCCTGGGTATCTCCTAGCCCAGGCCTCGACCAGCATATTTACAGCAAGGGCGAACTTGATAGGTTTGCCAACGAAGCTGGTTTCCTACTTCAGTACCGCAAGGCAAACGAGACCAATCTGGACACAATCACCAACATCTTTGCCAAGGACGGACTCGCCCAGAAAGAGACCCGAGAGCTGATGACGAGACAGATGAAGGAGAAACTACAAAATGATGACCTGGCGTCGAAACTCATTCCCGATTGGGGTGTTGGATGTCGCAGACTAACCCCTGGAATCGGCTACCTGGAAGCCTTGGGCGCTGACAATGTCACCGTAGTGTACGGGGAGATAGTCGAGGTCACGGAGAAGGGCTGTATCTGTGACGATGGTAAAGAATACGCTGTCGATGTGCTGGTCTGCGCCACTGGTTTCGATACCTCTTTCAAGCCTCGGTTTCCAATCCTCGGTCTTGATGGCGTGGATCTGAGAGAGCAATGGGCTACGGAACCAAAAGGATATGTCGGTTTGGCGGCACCAAATATGCCCAACTATTTCATCTTCCTAGGCCCCAACTGTCCGGTCGGCAACGGCCCTGTGTTATCAGCCATCGGTAAGTTCTGCTGCTTCTTCTTTCCTTTGGAGATAAGTTACTAATAGTTCGATCACAGAATATCAAGCTGAGTACATGCTCAAGTTCTGCGATCGCTGGCAGACGGAAAATATTCATTCATTCATGCCAAAGCAGGAAGCCGTTGAAGAGTTCTGTAGCTACACAGACCAGTGGATGAAGCACACCGTCTGGGACGAGGAATGTCGATCGTGGTACAAGGGAGGTAGCGCCACCGGAAGAGTGACGGCTCTCTGGCCGGGAAGCACACTGCATTATATTGAGTTCATCTCTGATCCCCGCTACGACGACTGGAATATCCGCTACTCCGGCAATCGATTCAATTCCCTTGGTAATGGTCAAAGCCAGGTCGAGCTGGATTTCAGCGCAGATTGGGCTTGGTACGTCCGCGAAGAAGATGATGGACCACTTCTCAGCAAGGCGAAACGCAGAAAGGTGTTGACGAAGAGTGGAAGCAAGGACATCCACGACCAAGCTCGTCAGGCTGTGGGTGGTGGCCTCGTGGGCAAGACCGTATAGAAGCTCTTCTCCATGAGGAGCTCTTTTCTACACATAGAACGGAGTCTTCGCACTTAATCAGCTGAAATTTTCTATTCCCCAGAGGAGGCTATTAATCACTAAGCCTGCTAGAATGATTATTTCCCATTCAAGAAAGATGACCAAGCACGGCTTGTAGTGGTCAAACAAACCGTTCGATGTGTAAGTGGATATCACGACCCGGCATCTACTGTCCCCGCCGGGCACGTTACTCTGTGACAGCATCAGGAAATTTCCACGGAATGCAGGACTCTTGAACGACAGTCCCTCGGTTCTAGAAGCAGTTATAATGGCCCTCTCCTGTTGCCACAGACATGATCCTTCACCGAGGCTCACGTGTCTATCTCTCGGTATTGGACACGGATATGATCGACCGGCATTATATCCTGCGACCAATGACTAGGTGAAGCCTACACTACATCTCGCAGCCGCGGAGTCGACCGAGCATTCGCGGACTTTGCTGGCCGCTCTTCCCAGGCTTGGGAAAAGGTAAATATTAGAGGTAAGACACTCTCTCATTTTCCAGGTAAAACTAGTACAGCACATTTTCTGTCTTGTTCCATTCGACATTCTACACGACTTGCCAGCATGACGCATCCACAAGACGCCGTCGACATCGCTACCGATCTAGCCGCCAACGGGGTAGACACAGGTCACCCACACAACCCGAAAGCTGTTGCGGCAACTACGAATGGAGTCAATGGGGTTGATCACAAACCCAAGAACTGGATTCCTATCGCAGAGCATGTTCTATGGGAGCCTCAGCGAAAGGTCAAGGTAATCAGCATCGGATGCGGCTTCAGCGGTATGGACGCCATTGATTGCCCTGGTTTACTTGTTCCGGGCAGACTAACGACAATTTTGAAGGTTTGACGATGACCCATAAGCTCCAAAATATATTCAAGATGGACGACAGAGTCGAACATGTGCTGTACGAGAAGAACGTGAGGCTCATTCCCGAAAGCATCTTTGCTCTTTTACTAACATCAAGTGTAGCCAGACATCGGAGGCACCTGGTTCGAGAACCGTTACCCAGGAGTAAGTTGGAAGTGTTCCACACGTCCATCAGCTTGGCTGCTGACTTTGCGTGTTAATAGGTTATGTGCGATGTGCCAGCAGTACGTTTTCCTCCATGGTCTTAACTATTATGGATTTAGTCAACTGACATGGGCGATTTTGAAAAGCATATCTATACTTTGCTCGACATTCCAGATCCCGATTGGCCTGCATTGTAAGTGATCTGGATTAGCATACACACAAAACGACGGGATGCTAATTTCCTGATGTTCAGTTACGCAACGGGTCAGGACATTCAGAATTACTTGGTCAAGATCAAGAAGCAGTACAATCTCGACCGGGATGTTAAGTACAACTCCAAAGTCATTGAGGCTATCTGGCACGAACCCGAGGGCAAATGGCATGTAAAGGTCGATCAGCAAGGAACGATCATTGAAGATACTTGTGACGTCCTAATCAACGGGTCGGGCGTCTTGAATTCGTGGTCATGGCCCAAGATTCCAGGCCTTCATGATTTCAAGGGACTTCTGAGCCATTCTGCGGACTGGCAGGCGTGGACAGAGGATGTAGACCTGTCTGGGAAGCGAGTTGCCGTCATCGGAAATGGGTCGTCCGGGATCCAGATTGTTCCTGAAGTGGCCAAAGTAGCTTCCAAGTGCATCAACTTTGTGCGCGAGGGAACTTGGATCTCGGCCCCCTTTGCGGAAGAGCTCAGCAAGGCGCCTGGTACCAACCGGAAATATACAGCAGAAGAAAAGGAGGAATTCCGCCGTGACCCTGCAAAGCTCAAAGAGCACCGTCACGAGCTGGCACACGCCTTTAACCATTTCTATGAAGCTCTGATCGAGGGTTCGCCAGCTAATCAGGCAGCGATGAGAGCAACCAAAGACATGATGACGGAGCGACTGAAGGCAAAACCAGAGATGTTGGAGAAATTGATCCCCAAGTGGAGTCTGGGCTGTCGACGCTTGACACCTGGCCATGGCTATCTCGAGGCCCTGACGAAGGACAATGTCGAGCTTGTGGTCACTGACATCCAAGAAATCACTCCTACCGGCATCCGCACTGCCGACGGGCAACACCACGAAGTCGATGCGCTCATTTGTGCCACCGGCTTCGACGTCTCGTTCAAACCACGTTGGTTGCAGGTTGGCCGAGAGAATCAGTCGTTGGCAGATGTATGGGCCGACGATGCTTCAGGCTACCTGTCTCTGTGTGTGAGCGGACAACCGAATTATTTCATATACAACGGGTGAGAGACACTAGACTTTTGATTCCGGGCCAGATTCCCTCTTTCGCAGACTAACATCGAGCAGACCTGCAGGACCAGTCGGACACGGTAGTCTGTCCTCGGCCATCGATTGGGAGGCAAACTACATCATCAAGTGGCTCGACAAGATGGCTAGAGAAGATATCAAGTAATTCCATCCCATTTCCGGGCACGTCATCCAGATATGTACCTTTCTGACCTGCTTCCACCTAGGTCATTCGATGTCAAGAGGAACGTCCAGGATGACTGGAATGTGTGGGGTGACGAACTACTCAAGCGGACAGTCTGGAGCAGCAGCTGCCGCAGCTGGTACAAGAATGGGACAAAGGATGGACGCATCTCGGCCCTTTATCCTGGCTCAATCCTTCACTTTGTATGCAACCTAACATTCGTCACCCTTGGCAGCGAGTACTGATATGATGCACAGAAAGATCTCATCGAAAACATCCGTGGAGAAGACTTTAACATCACTTACACCAGCAAAGTAAGATAACCATTCTGGACACCTACTATCTGGGAGCCAGGACCTAACAGACTTGTGCAGAACCAATGGAAATTCCTCGGCAACGGTTTTACCCAGCTTGAAGTGGACAATGGTGACTTGGGGTACTACATCCGTTGTTAGATGTGGTGGTTTGTATATAGAATCCAGAACACGTTTGAGCACATTACGGTACAGGATACCGCCCAGAGTTGTTCGAGACGAACGCACAAGGAACTCAATGGATGGCATTATGTTAGCCAGTACTTTGTTACATGTTTACTTTTTCATTTCCGCGCCACAACTCCAAAAGAAAAGACAGCGGTGTCAAACCCACGAGCCGCTCGCCATTGACTCCACCAAGGTTTCGGATTTTTTGGAACGAGGCTGTCTATCCCGCCATTGCCCCCCCAATGATGTGGGGCAAGCAATAAATAGGCTTTCCTCGATCCGCGGGAAGCCTTGCCCGGTTTGCGGGGGCATCGGGATCAGCAACCTTGCTTTCCGCAGAGCCTCGGGTAGCGTCCTACAAGGCTAGGCTCTCCCTCATTAGTTGTTGTAGATGCAACACTGTGGTTGTGAGGACAAAGTGGTCCAAGCCGACTATATAGAAAGATTAAGATAGCCGCAGGGTAAATCACCGGCTCTGCACCTAATGGGTCTTGTCCTTTTTACCCTCTCCTTCATGCCTTCTCTCGCAAAGCACTTCCCTGGCTCCACAATTCTGGCCTTTTAAGTAAGGCTGATTTGCTGCAGTTGTTCCGACAAGCCAAAGCCTGCGACTTTCTCTCCCTTGAACGTGCCGTTGAATTCTGCATATCCTTCATAAAGTGTGGTAGGTGGAGTTGGGGCGTCTGGGATTGCCATCTCCCCGACTTGATTCGGTACTGTAACATCGATCGTTGAGTTGAGGGTGGGAATGTTGAGCTGGAAAGACGAATACCAGGTGTAGTTGGTAGCCTTGGAGACCCAAGGGTTGCCGGCGTGAATGTCTTTGTCTGCAACATGGATTTCGTGGTGGGCATCAGGATATATCACGGTGACAAAGGTGGTAATGCGGTTGGTCTCTGGCTCTGGATTTGTTCTCCACAGAGCCATAATCACCCCGTTGTCGAGAAAGATATCGAACCAGAAGTAGCCATTCCTAGCTGCGCCATAACCCCATTGTCGATCAAACCAACTGAGAGACTGCTCGGGAATTATAGCACTCTGTTTTCCTTCCTCGGTAGTGACAAACCCCGTCACCGACATAGTAGGGGCCGCCCATTCATTCGTGAGCCCGTCCCCAAAGGTAAATGTTCCCGACGCACCGTGGAAGAGATTGGGTCCGTAAGCCTTGAGTGACAAGTTGAATGCGGCACCTGGTTGAGTAGAGATAACCTGGAATGCCGTCCACAAATCCTCGGTTGTGGAGTACATCTCTAGGTTACCTGCGTTTGCATGGAAAGTCTCGTTGCTCATTGTGCCAGCAGTGGCATTGTTGATACCGTAATAGGTCGTGGTGTTGAGGTCCAACAAGGACACGAATGTGGCCATGGAATCGGCCACGTAGGGCATATGGCCAGAAATAGTAAAGTATCGGTGCCCATTTTCGCACGTCAAATAAGATGCCCACCAGAAACTATTGATTCCCCCATCCACGTAGTTGTTGTATCCGGCAGTCATTGACTCTGTCAGATCGTAATTTGGGCCGCGGTTCTGACGTCCCTATCAGCGGCATCCTGTCTTCACTTCTCTGGTGACTCTTACATTGTAAGATGATCCTACACTGGGGTTGCGGATGCTGGGCCTGCGGAAAGCCCAAACTTGGCCCAGCAGGAATGCGGCTGGGGTGAGAATGTACATTATAAGCAACAACGAGCCGAATGGAATGATTTGAGTCGAAAAGATGGAAGCCTGGTTGGGAGCCACAAAGCTGACCTGTTCTGGTCTCTTTAAACCGTGTAATCGAGTCCGCTGCCTCGGGGATTTTAGCGTTGTCAAATATTGTAAATCATTGTGGCGTCTGGGGGATCTGCACACCCCGACCTAGTCCACTTTAAATGATCTCGGGCCCCGGATTCTCAGCCGAATACATTTTCTCTGAGGGTCAGGGTGAGGTCCTTTACTTCTTTGGGACTGAAGTGACAAAACGGGTTACTAGCTGGACAATCAACGGCGGTGTACTCGGTATCGTTATCGACGCCGCGGCAACATAAGGCCTGGATTGTCAGTTGCAGACAATTGTCCCGAATCTATCCTTTCGCTGACTTCAGTTTTCACTCTTGTTAACGTGGTAAGGGCCAACAACGCGGGATTACTATTTGCACGTTGACCAAGGTGGTCGACAACTACCTTAACAGAACGTGGCAAGGACGGCGGAGTAGTTCAAGAGCGCTCTTCCGACCTTCGATATCGACATTGCAACGACTCACTTTCTCAAGGCGCCTGGCTGCACCATGCTCTCTGGGTGCCTTGGCCGTAGCGGCATATAGAGACCGGTCATGAGGGAAACTAGAACTTATTTCCCGTCTGCTATGGCCTTGCATTCTTAAACTGGTGCGCCAGTGTACTTTGCCACAGTGAAACCCCCATCGCACACCACATTGGCCCCTTGCATGAAGGTGCTCTCGTCACTCAAAAGCCAGCTGACGGTGGCAGCGACCTCTGCTGGAAAAGCCATTCTCTTGGCAGGAGGACCGGTCAGGATAAGGCCCTCAACAATCTCTCGGGCATCTGGAGTGAGTGTTTTCAACCAGGGGTAGAATCCGTCAGTCGTCATGGCCCCGGGCGACACGGTATTTATACGAATGTTGGATGGGCCATAAAATTGGCAGCCTGTGCGAGTGATGGATTGAGTCGCCGCTTTGGCTGCAGAATAACCAGGCTGTCCAACCCCCATAATGGCGGCCGTGGAGGAGATGTTTACTATCGCTCCTCGTGACTGGACTGTGTCCTTGGTTGGAGTGATAGTCACTGTCAGAGGCTCTTGTTTCAACATCTGGAGGGCTTCGTATCTCTGGCATAGCCAGACCCCTTTCTGACAAACGTGATACATTCTAAGAAATAACAGTGTTGGTTGCCTTGTCAAAAGTGCATGGACAATACACATACTTATCAAAGATCTCCGTGGATACCCCGTCTTCTGTTTGAGCGATAATTTCGGGCAGAGCGGCGTTGTTGCATGCATAGTCCAGTCTTCCCCATCGATCGACCGCGGCCTGGACCATATTCTTCACATCTTCTTCGTTGCCAACGTCGGCCTTGACGAAGATGGAGTCGACTCCATACGTGTCTTTCAGCTCCTGAACCAACTCAGGACCTTTCTTTTCATTCAAATCTGCAATGAGTATATTGATACCCCTAGAAGCAAGCTTGCGGGCGATAGCGGCGCCCAGGCCCTGCGCTGCTCCGGTGACCAGCGCACTTTGTTTGAGAGACATTTTCTTTATCGAATTCTTAAAAGACAGGTCGGCTATTGGGTTATCCACCGCCAAACAGAAGAACAGTTAATTGAACTTTGAATTGTTCATTTACTCTTCTTATGATAACCTCGTCTCCATTATCTATAAGATGGGGAATCGAGAAATCTTCTGTCGGGAGGCACTCCCTCCCTGGGCTTCCCGAGATCCAGCCATACATTCCATGAATTTTGAGGAAGGATTTCTCATCCCCATACCGAGGTATAACGCCTACATGTCCGCGATCATACGGAGAATGTGCTCCGCGGTACGCATTAGATTTTCGTGTGGACGCTGTGGTAATTTTAATGTAGGCAAGTTGCCCCGAAATTTGTTGTTGAATACATGGATTGCCGGCAATCATGAAGAACTCGTGATGGCGAAACAATCAAGTTGAAATCTATGGGGTGCATTGTTTCTGCAGAAGAATGCTCGAATATGCTTGTGGGAATGCTCACGAAGTCTGTGTCTTCTACAAGATCCTGTTTGGTGCGAGCATGAGAGAGAAAGATGCCAGGAAGGGTAGAAATGGGATTCTTGTCGAACCCGATCGCCAACTCTGGGTCACCTCTGCTTTACAGAGATGAATTTCTCCTCAAAGACTCGCAGGTCTATGAACGACGTATGTATGGCCCATGAAAGCCGTTGTAAGTCAATATTTCGTCTATAGACTTTGCCTTGTCAACGTTGGGGACGGGGACTGGGGACCCAAAGTTTGACACCCGTTTCGATGGTGACTTTAGCATAGCCTATTCCACTGAGAAGATCTTTAGACTGACTGGTAGAACTTTACATAATTGCCAATGCATTCGGTGGACTGGCTACAGATCCCACAATATTCAAAGGTTGACTGACGAAGAAGAAGGTCCAGCGACGTGCGTTTTTACACTCCTCTGCGAGCCGCTTGAGGTGGAAAAGCTCAGCGATAGGCATTCCAAATCCCGAGAGTAGAGGTTCATGCAGCATTACTTCCGTGGGGGCTGGTCGGGCGCGTCAGCATGCACACCAGGAAATATTCAGCGGAGGGACTCACGGAATGCTTCGAATCCAGGTGCATCACCTCCCACAGCTGCAAAATGAGTATTCCACAACCATTCGATTACCTCCATGCTATTTTCGATCCCTGGGAATCTGCCATTGAAAGGATCATTCTGCTCCTGATACGTAGCTAGTTCTTCCTTGCCCAGTGAACCCAACTTTTCAGTGTAACCTTGGATACTCTCAGTATTTGACCGTATTGGCCGGAAAAATCTGCTCTTACCTGTTCGCATGATCAAAATATCTCCACGGCGGAACTCAATATTGCAATTCTGGGCAATCTCCCGGATCTGTTCCAGTGTAATGGCATAGAAGTCGGTCGGGTCATACTCAATACCCCGTGACTTTGCGTATTCCACAAAGTCGATAAGCACCCCTCTACCCACAACTCCACGTTCACACCACACTTATTGAAGAGGATCAGTATACGCAAAAGGAGACAAGAGCGTGTGGCAACGGCGGATTACCAACATACCGTGGACCCCCATATGAGTGCTTTTCCCACTTTCGATCTCCGCTTGGGTATATCCGTTATAGTGCCTGCCATCAGCATAGCCGACGTGTCGAAACCCATCCCACTGTGTTCCGGCCTGGGTGTTCATCTCTATCCTATCATCCTGTACAGAGTCAGGTATACCAGAAAAACAGTTCATTGCGATCAAGAACCAAATCCTCCCACTCTAGCCAAAGAACTCACATTGGTATTGGGGGCGATTTGCATAATTTCATGCTTCAAACGCTCGCGAAAGTCCTTTGGAACATGCGAGAGATGTAGGGGCCAATCAAGTCCGAACCTCTTCCCTGATTTGATTTCTTTCGAGGCAGCAGCCACCACATCCTCCGTCAACAGATTCAAGGTCCCCAGCTGGTCATCGGGACCCCAGATCCATGCTGAGTGTGGCGGATGCGACTTATCCAGGGGAAGGTCTTTGAACTCGGGGAGCTTTTGTTGTGTGGCAGTGGCGTCACCCATCTTGGACGGTGAACTCGCAAGAGCTTCTCTCAAATCATTCATGGAACTCGCGGGTCTTTTTCTTCTTCTTGAGACCGCAAGACCTCACGGTCCCTTCGATGCTAAGCCCAGAAGCTGGATGGTCACCACACTTGCACATGATTGGCTATTGAATATGGGGCCGAACACTAGTCCGGACCTCGGCGCGTCATACCGAAATGCCGAGCGTATAAGGGGCTCAGGAGGAGATCTGTATAGAAGATAGTGGAGGCATAATCTATAGTAACGTGGGGTGTATGGTATTGTATGACTATGAATGTCCAATCAAACGCCAAGGCGCTACAGCCCTGGCAGTAAGAGAAGCTGCTCATCTCGGTTTTGTTCGACAGGAAACGGGGACCTCCTCAATGCTCTCCATCAGCGATTTCGAACGAATGACATGTAGCGATCCGAGGGTAGCCAGAAACGATGAGAAAAGATTCTTCAGATTTTGTCGCCTTGTGTCAGATAATGTTTTGCGACGTAGAATCCCCCTTCAATACCTTGATTGAGGCTTTCATGCCCGATGAAGCAATATCTAGATGTAAGTCTCCCTCGTCCCCTTGTTGTCGCTCCTGTAGATTGCCTCAATCATCTCGTGCCTGAGCAATGCATCCTCAAAGGTTGGTCTAGGACCTTCGTCAGCCCCAGCAAAAGCGTCCCACTCCTTTCCCACATTGAATGTCAGGTCAACAGTCTTGGGCGCCTCAACTTCGATCGTTTTTAACGTAGCACCCGCCTCAGCTGGCACAAAACTCAGCTCTGGATGAAACATGTTGGGGATCCCAGCAGTTCCGGTTGTTATTTCGAGGACAAGGGTGCCTTTGGTACCGTTGATCTCCCAGTAGAAGGGCTTTCCCGTCCTTGATTCACCCCCCTTATACACAACGGTAGCGACACCGCCACGGACCAATCTTCCCGTAATTGCAGCGTGGTCATGAGATGTCTTGTCTACCACCTTAATCACCGCCCCATTTTGGTCGATAATAGGCATTTTGGGGCGGTTGTTCGCTAGTGTAGCCTGAAGATCTTTGAATTCCCCGAGCACATAGCATAACGCATCCAAGGAATGGCCAACGGCGATGGTGACCAAGTTCGCTCCGTTTTCGAGCTTGCATGCATACTCGAAATTCGGTGGTGCCTGAGGGCCAAAGAACAAGCCATAAGCGACCATTGTCGTTTCTAAGATATCGCCCAGCTCCCCGGCATTAACCATCTCCCGAGCCTTTTGGATACTCCGGTCTTGTCGACCTTGGAGGCCGACCAGTGTTCTGACACCCTTTGCCCTGGCGAGCGCAGTAAGCTCCTCGGCGTGTTTTAAATTGGCAGCCAGAGGCCACTCCACAAAGATGTCCTTGCCAGCCTCAATGGCCGGTTTGAGCAGGGCATAGTGAGCAGGCGCTTTCACCACGACGGCGACCACGTCAACGTGCGAGTCTTTGATGAGTGACTGGATGTCACCGTATGTTGCCACCGTGCTGGGAAGGCTATACTTCTTCTTGGCCTCTTCGGCCGACTGCTTGGTGCTATTCTGCAAAGCCGTGATTTTATAGTGGTCCGTTCTGGTCAGGTACCCCAGATGAGCATCAGAGGCCCATGAACTATTACGAGGACAGTGTTAGACGACATTATTGCAGTCCTCAAGCTCGTATGAAGATCTCTCTCTCACCCTACAGCCGAGAGGCCGACAAGCCCTATTCCCAGAGGAGCCATTTTGAAAGCTAGCACTCGATCAAAAAGCGTTGCAAAGTATATCCCTATAGTACCATCTGTGGCGAAGAATGTATGGACAGTTGTTTGACATATATCATGGGGGTTTCACGTGCTCCTGGCTTGGGTTGCCGGTAATTCCGTCCCCAGATGGCATCCCCGCGATTCGCGGGGCTCAGACCGCGCCGGCCTCTATCCTCCTTAAATTGTAATCCTGATTGCTTTACCGTCATTAAAGTGCGGCTGGGAAGAAGATGGGGTATAGCGACCTTTTCGGAAGCATTTCACATTCCAACAAGCACACAGGTCTAGCTGTAACATGGGCACTCTTCCGCAGGTAGTGATAACGTCGGGGACAACTGCAAACCAACAAGACATGTCCGCAATACGGCACAGTCTCAGAACGGGCGGATGAGACGGGCATCTGACCGGAGACGGGAATCGTCATTCTAGCTTTCTGGGGTGGTTTTCAAAGCGGTCAATGTTTGCCGCGGACCTAGGAACTATCCTGTAGCACCAAGCTGATGTCAATCATGTCGATCAGTAAATGATTATATTGAACCGGCTTTACACTCTCGAGAACAAACTATCTTAGAAATCTTTGCTGAGTACTTTGGTAGTATTCACGATGGCCCTCTTTACTATTCCTGTTGGATTTGTTTTCAATCACCCGTACCTTACCGCAGTGCTGTGCTGCGCCGTGTCTCTCTTGACTTATATTATTGTAAGGAGGCCGGCGGCGGACGACAAGTTACCATTTGTTGCACTCGATGAGGAAGGAGAGCACAACCTAGACACGGCTCGAAAGCAATGGCTGGTTGACTATCGAGGTATCATCCTGAGGGGAATCAAAAAGGTAAGAAGCTTGCAACAATCATTCAAGACTGAATACTCATCCTCGTCCAGGGTTACAAGGCGTTCCGAGTCGAAACGGGCGATGGCTCCAGAATTGTCATCCCGAGTGCCTACGCGGATGAGATTAAAGCTAATCCGAAGCTCAATTTCCCCGAGACAGCTGTCGAAGTAAGTCTTGCTTGGGTTAGGGTCTCTCAACATCGTACTGACTCGAATAGGCGGCACTTGGTTATTATCCCGGCTTTGAGCCAATTTCCTTGTTGGAAAACAAAAATGTCATGCAGGACGTGATCAGAATGAAGTTGACCAGAACCTTGGGTAACTAACTCATCGACCTTTGGAAGGGTGATTAATCCGCCTCGCTAATGCTGTCCAGATTCATTGACGCCAGATCTCAGAGCTGAAGCAGCCGATCTCTTTCATGAAACGTTGGGAGACAAACATGGTGTGCCTCGGGATTCTCATTTTCCAAGCGGCTAAGCTAACAACGTATGATTTTCCAGAATGGCAAGAACTGGCTTTGAAACCGTTCGCCTATCACTCGGTTGCAAGGACTTCCAGCAGCATGTTCTTTGGTGCAGAAGTCGGCCGAAATGAAGAATGGCTCCAGATTTCTATCCAATACACAATTAACGTGTTCAATTCTGCCCGCGTTCTGCGCAGCTACAACCCTTACATCCGACCGATCATTCACTGGTTCATTCCTGAATGTCGCAAGGTCCGAGAAGCAAGAAAAAGGACACAGCAAATCATCACCCCACTTGTCAGGAAACAGATTGCAGATCGCAAGGCCAGTGGATTCGTCCCGACTTCCAAAGCAGGGTCCATGTTCTCCTGGGTCGAAGAAACGGCGGCAACAAAGCACACCACCGTGCGCATGGAGGATATCATGTTGATGTTGTCGCTTGCATCCGTCCATTCGACCACCGAAACGCTGAGCTTTGTGCTGCTGGACTTGATGGAGCACCCAGATGTCATCCCAAAGTTGAGGAACGAGATAGTCGCCGTGCTCCAGAAAGAAGGAAGCTGGAAAAAGAGCGCATTGTCACAAATGCACTTGTTGGATTCGGTCATGAAGGAAAGTCAGCGGCTACGTCCAATCACCAAGAGTATGTGAACTTCAAAACCCTGAGCCTGAGATGGGTACAATCACCCGCAGATTGTTGCTAACACACGGGGACTTTTAGTCGCCATGGAGCGCAGGGTCAGAGCTCCTGTCACCCTTTCCTCGGGAGTCACGCTGCCACAAGGTGCCCATACGTTTGTCGACACCGAGTTGCACTGGTCTTCGGAAATCTACGAGAACCCATATGAATTCGTGGCCGACCGCTTCGTCAAGAAGCGTGACACTGAGGAAAAGGGCAACAGCAAGTGGCAATTCGTCATGACATCGCCAGAGCAAATGGGCTTTGGGCATGGACTGCATGCATGCCCCGGAAGATTCTTTGTGGCTGATGAGCTCAAGGTTCTCCTGGCGCAGTTGCTGCTAAAGTATGACTGGAAATTCAACGAGGATGGAAGGTTGCCAGATGGGATTTCAGGACATTCAACCTTTGTCCCACACGCGCAGAAGGTCATGTACAGGCGGAGAGAGGACGACTACGGGGTTGATATCTAAACAGCACCGGTACACATCACGTTGAGTAGGCTTAGATGAGGCCCGGCGTAGGGCAACAGTCTGGTAGTATTCTAACCCCAGCTAGCCTAATCCCTCTCATTCACTACCAATCGAAGAATGACAATCTACTTTCTAGCTACCACTAAAATTCTCTGGTGGAGATCACACACCCTGTTCTTTTTGGTCCATGCTCTTGTCTTTCTACCGGCTAAGGATAGGTATCGCCCCTCAATATCGAGAGCTTGCCAATGTAGGCACTCATATCCCCGGTTTACAATAAAGCCTCTTCCTTGAGCTTTTCAACTTCCACTTTCTTCCGTCACAGAGCTAGTAGCCCACTTCTCCCACAGCTGGACCTATCTTGTTCGGGACAGAACCCGTCCACTTCTAACTGTCTCTGTCATCGACCACGCGTACGGACAGTCAAGGTATCAAGAATATCAGATTCCTGGCGCAGGATCGGTACGATGGTACCCAACGCCCTGGGCGGTATAAATCGCGACATTATATGAGTCCGGTATTGAGATCATTCGGTCGAATATCTTTAGTTGATGCTCTCCTCCAGCCTTCTCTGGCAGAGCACTAGGAACTCTGCAAATCAAGCTGCTCTGCCTCGGCCTTGCCAGAATGGTCCCCAACCGACGGATCTACAATGTGAATAGTACCATGATTGTGGTCGACTTCAATCTCTCGAAAGTAAATGGCCACCTCGTCCTGATCACCGAATATAGCTGCAATCTCTTCGAGAGGTAGGCCTCTGGTATCTGGCCAAAAGAACCAAAAGCAGACTGAACCGATCGAGGACAGGATGATGAAAACCAGAAAGTATTGCCATCCAATATTGCTAAAGGGTGTTAAAAATTAAAAGATAAACGGGAGGTAAGAACTCACGTAAATGCGGTTGGAGCTGCTTGGAGGTACATTACGTTCCAGAGTGAGAACGTAGCGGTGTAGAGACAAGCACCCTTCGCGCGAAGGTGGAGAGGAAAGATCTCATTGACGTGAACAAACAGGACGCCTAGAAGTAGTTAACCCGGGTCTTCCTCATTTGAAGAGAGATTTGGCATTTACCGGCGATACAGGTTGGCTCGAATAGTTGATAACAAAAAAACATGGCGACTGCGGCCTGCAGTGCAGCCGTATTCGACGAAGGAACAAAGCTTGCTATTAATGCGGCCTCAATGATAAGGAAGACGGTACATCCGAAGAGGCCAAAACCCAACAGTTTATTGCGTGGGAACCTGTCGATGATAGGAACTCCCATGACACTTAAACCAAGGGTCATGGTAAGCCAAGCGGCCGGATAGAGAAGCTGTTTGACCTCACTAAATCCGAGCATCCTATAAAGTAGTGGTCCGTAGTCTGGCGTAAATTAATAATTGTGCCCTTGAATGCTCGCTCATGGAAACTCACTGTTAATAACAAGGCATCCTGACGACGCATAGAAGAAGCTATTGCCGCATGCTACGAGACACCTTTTACGGTATGAAGGCTTTCTCACCATATCCCGCCAGGAGTTGCCTAGAGTTCGGTCGATGGCAATTTGCTTCTGAATCTGATAGAATTCGGTAGTAGCATATTCGTTATCCGGATTGGATGGAGTAGAATGGAGCTTGTGAAGTAACTCCTTGGCCTCGTCGTCTCGACCCTTTAGAGCAAGCCACCTCGGACTCTCAGGGATCCAGTAGAGAGCGATAAGTTCGATGAGAGAGAATCCAGTCTGAATGGCAATCGCCGGACGCCAGGTGTCGAGACCACCACCTTTCCAGAAGTAAAAGCCAAATCCGACCCAGGAAGCCAGCGCGTAGCCAAGAATGAAGAAGACGGCATGCAGGTCGACTAACCCACCTCGCACATTGGTGGGCACAATCTCACTCATATAAAGCTACAACATGTCAGCGTGGCTATTTCACACATTCTCATGGATCACAGACAGGGATGATGGCAGACAGGCTCATGGCTCCAGCACCTGCTAAGAACCGGAAAACAATAAACTCAGCAACATTGGTACTGCCCGCCATGACAGCTCCTGATATCAAGCACAAAAAAGTGGTCGTTCCGGCAGTTAGCCCTATACCAGTTCACTGCTAACAATGACTCACGATACCCAGGGCCCATCTTCTGCCCCAGCGGTCTGCAAACCATGGCACAATTAACGATCCAATGAAACCACCAGCAAAGAACAGTCCATTCATAGCTGAGATTAGATCCTCGCCATGGGAATTGGCAAGGTTGAAGTAGCTAATGAACGAGGGTTGACCTTTTTTCCCCTTAGTTTCAGACCTAGAAGGACATGGAGAAGACGACCTGACCTAAGGTTGTTCCGATGACGGAGGTTGTATATCCAAAGGTGATGGAGCCTGGTGCAAGGAGAAAGAGGATGGTAATATTATATAAATTAGCATTCTGCTTCGTTGTGCCCTGGCGTTTATCCAAGTTGGATAGGAAACCCATTGTGGAGATATCGAATTGATTCTGGACATTTGAAAACCAAGGCAGAGTAATCAGCAGCAGAATCACGAATCCTTTATAGACTCGTGAGTGAGCCACCGGCAAACAGAGTCCTTAAAACACTGTCTTTTAGATGCGGTGCCATTCCCTGTCGGGCTTTGCTCCCCACCGACTTTTATGACCTTCGGAACTGGTTGTCCGTCGCTTTGCAATACTGCGGGCAAGGCAGCCCGTCCCAGGCAGCTCCTAGTGGGTCATGTGGCCATAACGCTCTCTCAAGACATGTTATTACCATGAAACGTCCTGTAGTAGACGGGAAAGTGCTCCCGAAGCAACGGTAGAGTCAGTCTACGCACCTGTTAGGAGTCATCGGCGAGCGTTTCATTCATAACAACGCCGTAATGACTGCAACAAGTTACTCAAGCTGGGAAAATGGAAGGTCCATTTTGACCGAGATACCACCAGAGTCCACGCCACGGGTCTATAGACGCATATTGTAATCAGACAGGAGGACAGCCATTGCCTTCAGAGTTTAGCTGGACGCGAGCTCGCGGCCGACGCGCCACCAAATCTAGCTCGCACAGGCAGAAGATTGCGCAAAACTTTCCCAGTAGCATTTTTGGGAAGCGCGTCAATATAATGCAGACCTCCACGCAGTTTCTTGTATGGAGAAACACGGGAATCAACATATTGGCGAATGCCTTGTAGAACGCGTGCGCGATCTACCTCCTGAATTTCAGGCTTCAACACGGCATAGCCAAGAGGGATCTCTGTCTGTTGATTCTCGTCCCAGACTGCAGTAACAGCGGCTTCAAGAACGTCTTCGTGCGATTGGAGAATATCCTCCAGCTCGGCAGGAGGTACTTGATTCCTATAAGGACCATATCAGTAGTGCACATACCACGAGAAGATATACTACTCCGGGACCATACCCCTTGTACTTGATCATATCTTTCAGCCGGTCTTGGAACCAGAAATAGCCATCTTTGTCCACTTTTAGGGAATCGCCAGTCCGAAACCACCCATCATGGAAGCTCTCCTTGGTTGCTTCCGGATTGTTGCGATAGTTCCTAGATGATAAGTCAGCTTGAACAGATATGCTGAATATATGGGTGACCGACATGAAAACCACAGGTCCCTTGATCAGTGCTTCGCCCGGCACTCCTACTGGAACATCATGCATATCTTCGTCTACTAGACGTAGTTGCCTAAACAGAAACCATTTAGCTTCTGGTCAATCAGATGGTTCAGGACTTACACATTCGGATAAAGTCTCCCCACGCTTCCGGCCTTTTCAGCAGCACGGAATGGGTTCAAGACGCTTACAAGGCACTCACTCATGCTTTAGAATATTCAGCATAGGTAATAAAGTATCCCAGTGTAGTACTCACCCATAGCCCTGAAGGATATTGACGCCATTCATGAGTTTATTGAGATTATTAACAATCTCATTCTGCAATGTTGCTCCACCTGATACAAGATATTGTAGGCTTGTCAAATCAAGGTGTTGGACCTCAGGATCTTTGGCAATTGTTACTGCGACGGACGGGACAACTTTCATCACAGTCGCACGTTTGTCGGCACAGGCTTGGACAAAGCTCTTGAAGTTGTACTGTTTCATAATCAAGACGTAACTGCCACAAAAGGCTGCGCACATGATAGTGCTCACCAATCCTAACATATGGGGAACTGTTGTAGCATAAGCTTCTTACTCCTGTATTGAGGCCGGAGTAGTAAAACGGATACTTACACGGTGCGAAGAAAACCTCACGCACACCAGCATTGTTGAAGAATGGTGCACCACATCTATAGCTCCAAACATGAGCGATAAGGTTATAGTGGCTGAGCTGAACGGCCTTAGGCTTTCCTGTAGTCCCTGAGCTGAACAAGACACAGGCTGGCACTTGGTGACTAGCGCGGCCGGACAGATCCAAGGGTGCGATGGGCTGACTGCGTAATAAATTTCCAGGAAACTGCGCGAGGTTTTAGTAAGTCAGCTCTTGCACTGGAATAGGGGAGTGTTTTCTACAGAAGTCTCTGGGTCGGGACCACCAAACACCACAATTCGTGTTCGGGTCTGGAAGTGCTTCAGGGTGTCGAGAGCTTTGTCCACTTTGGATTGAGAGGGGCCGTCCACTACAACAAGTGAAGGCGTAGCTAATGCTAGGTATTGCTCGAGTTCGTATTGTGTTGCCAGATGGTTGATACCACTATGTATGATTCAAGACGGCTTTTGTCAACGGCCTGAGCGTGGAAAATAGTATATCGACGGATAGGTAGGTGCCATAGACTTACACGCAAATACCACCGAACCAGATGATAGAGTGGGCGAGTAATGCCCAATCGACGGAATTGGCACCAACTATCGCCACAGAGTCGCCTTCTTTAAGGCCAAATGTCTGAGTAAGACCGCCTGCAATAGTAGCAGCCGCTACGCGAAGACCGCCATATGTAAGAGCCTTCTGAGGTGTTGAGTAGTCTTCGAAGACTAACTTAGTAGGTGGGGCGTCGTCAGGATTATACTTTGTGATAAATTGGTGGAAGGATTGATTATTAGGAATTGTGAAATCAGGGATATTGGAATGATAGATTCTTGAAGCCGCCATCAACACCTCTGGGTATTCGGACAGATGATTTGCGTATTCAACAACCACTAGAGATGGATAAAGAATGCCTGAGGGTCGGTCCGTGAGGACAGCGAGATAACCTGAAGGCTTCTGATTATGGCCCTATGATGGGCAGGCAGAATTGTACTGGCGGCAGTCGAGTGCACTGCGTTGTATTTTGGTTGAATTCCTCTCGTATTCGGAAGAATTCACCGTCGTGGCAGAAGTATGTGTTAACCCTTCTGTAAGTAGGTCGCTTTATCAAGATTTCCGGGCCCAAGCTCTTTGGATTGACAATATGATTGCCAGGCAGATTCAGCGCGTACCGTGTTGATCTTGAATGAAAAGGGCGGGTGACCAGAGAATCGATGGGGTGAAGAAATTAGAATGGAGATAAAACATCAGAGACAGAGTAAACATACCAGGGCGCTACTGCAAGCCGAGCCATGCTCGGAATTGATTGTCCACAGTATCTTGCATTCGGAGAATTGTACCCTGCGTATACCAGCGTGACCATCTCCTCTTTCAGGTAGCCCGGAACTTCTTGAAAAGACGAACTGCCGAGAGGGCAGTGCTAGTGCGTCGGAGCAAGATGTGTGGATAAATGGGTATACAAACAGGGAGAGCGTACAGAACTGCGGGATCTAATGGGCGCCGATATCATCTCCATGTTTCCTTCTGAAGACCTTACCTGCGACATGAAGCAAGGCAAATTGCGACACTTTGTTCATGATGGAGAGTCTGCAAGATCTCCGTCTAGTCCAGTTGTTGATGCGTTTCAAGGGCCGCAATTTGCCCCCTTTCTTCTTATGTTGCTGTTGAAAACGATGCGGCTGCGATTCACTGGGACAAGATATGATCTAGCGTAGCGTTGTTCCTTGTAACATCTGCTTCGATTCAGAGTTTTCGCCAGGATCAATTCAGCTGTTCCCTGGTAGCGAGGTTGAGCGCACGCATTGCACGATCCGGGTCTCCCGTGGATCCAAACCGCTGGTTCCGCGGTGCCAAGCCGGCATCCCCAGAAATCCCATCGGTCCCCCCACAACCCCGCGTTATAAGGAAGTGAACGAACAGGAGCCGAACCCGAGATTCCAGGTTCCACGGCTTCGACGGCGACAGTCTCCCGCCTAAGCGAGGTCTTCATTCCCCGCCCAGATCATAAAGCACCCCAGCTGCCAAGTGATGTATTGGTCTTCTAGGCGCTCCACGTTTGAAGATCAACTCTTGATTCGCGCCGCGGTGTCACTTCTCAGTGGTCTGTTGCATTTGCAGTTTACACAACATGGAAGACCAAGTGACCGAGAAGGAGTTCGCGTCCGAGCACCTCGATGAGGTTGCGTTACCACACAGCCCCCAGCCTGAGGCGATCAGCCGTCCAAACGAGTACAAGGGGTCCTTGTTCATCGGAACGGTCTTGAGCACGGGTTTTGGACTGGTTAATGTGACCTCCCCCCTCCCCGACCCTTGTGTTGCCATGGACTAGAATCGCTAACCTCGCACAGGGAACTGGTGTTTTTGCCCTCCTGGGTCCCGTCCTCTCCATCATTAACAATGATATTGGTCCCAGTCCCAATTACTATTGGATCAATCTGGCTTACACCTTGGTGTTGGCTGTCGGTTTTCTTCTCTTCGGCCGTGTTACCGACCTGTTCGGCCGACGATATTTTGTTCTCAGTGGAGATTTGCTGGCCTTGATTGGCACTATTGTCGCATCGCAAGCAAAAACGATCAACACGCTCATCGGAGCAACGGTTCTGCTTTCATTCGGTGCCGTGTCTCAAGGGTCGTTCCCTTTTGTCCTGG
The DNA here is from genome assembly GCA_011800825.1 of Fonsecaea pugnacius. Taxonomy (NCBI): domain Eukaryota; kingdom Fungi; phylum Ascomycota; class Eurotiomycetes; order Chaetothyriales; family Herpotrichiellaceae; genus Fonsecaea; species Fonsecaea pugnacius. The sequence goes on along the minus strand of WJFF01000063.1, from coordinate 104,315 downwards.
CCGAGCTCGTTCCGCTGAAACACAGGTACCTCATGAGTGGTTTCATGTACATGTGGTGCATCCCCGCCAATGCTTTTGGTCCTCTCATCTCTTACGCCTTTATCATACATACCGCAGCAGGCTGGAGATGGATTTACTACATGTTGACCATTACCAATGCCCTTGCTCTCGTGCTCGCATTCTTCTTTTACTATGTGAGGACCTTGTCCAGCTTATCAGGTTGAACTATGCTGACTGAATATAATTAAAGCCTCCAACTTTCGACATGAAAACCACCCTGTCCAAACGTCAAGTTATCAAAGACTTTGACTGGGCCGGCCTCGCTCTCTTTTCTGGAGGTCTTAGTATTTTCCTCATCGGCCTGTCTTGGGGTGGATCGGCATACCCATGGAAGAGTGCCCATGTTCTCGCCACACTCATCGTAGGGTTCGTGGCGTGTGTTGCCTTCGTTCTTTACGAATGCTTCATGCCTCTCAAAGAACCACTTATGCCCATGCATCTCTTCAAGAATCGAGGTGAGTCAACTGCAAACAAGCTCGAAATCCAGATTTTTTAACATGTTGCAGCTTGGGTCATTACCATCATTCCACCATGTTTGGTGGTTGGGTGCAACTATGGCTTCGCTATCATCTGGCCACAAATCATTTCGGGGGTCTATACCACCGATCCACAGTATATCGCAGCGCTGTCGTGCGCTTCAGGGTCCAGTTTCATTCTTGGGTGCATTCTTGGAGGGTTGTGCCGTTACATTGGGTCACAGAAATACCAGATGATTGCCACATCAACCGTGGCAGCTGCCCTTTTGGGCGCCGTGGGCTGCGCAACTGTCGACAACAAAAGCACGGTCCTAGGTCTTCTGATAACCGGTTCTATTGCCATCGGCTATATCGATGCTGTGGCGATGAACACATCGACCGTCGTCCTCTATAATCAACAAGAGATCGGAGCGGCCTTCGGTGTAGCCAGTACCGTACGAAACGTCGGCGTGTCGGTTGCGACCACGATTTACTTGACAGTCTTGCAAAACAGATTAGCAGACACAATTCCCCAACAGGTGAGTTATTTGTCTCCCCATTCCAAAAGACATGACTCCTGGAGACGCCTCTTTTCTGACTTTGGTGAGTATAGGTTCCACCAGCTGTCATCGGAGCCGGGCTACCGGCCTCCTCAGTGCCCGGCTTCATCCTCGGACTTACCACGAACGGATCATTCTCCACGGTACCTGGAGTAACTCCTGCGATTATTGGAGCGGGCACCTTGGCCTACAAACGTGCGCTCATCCTTGCCTTCCGGACAGTATTCTTCACCTGCCTTGCCTTGATGTTGGCCAACTGGCTCGTCTCATTCATCTTTCCCAACGTTGAGTCCCAGATGACCAATGAAGTAGCGGCGACACTTCATCATCCGAAGATACCCAACATCGCGCACCCCCACCACAACGATACTGAAGACGCGCGCCACAAGGCAGCCGAAGAGGGAGTCAACATACCTCCAGAGGAGAAATAAGATTGAGTAAAAGAGCTCGTCGACAGTCTGGAATGGGGAGCGATCCCGCCGGGAGAACTGCATCTCAGCCAGAAAAGTACTGTAGACTCTGGCTCGTTCTCCTGCATCTCAATAGAGACACTGACGAAGAGGTTCTTGTTCGTCCTGTGGATCCGCGTGATACCATGTGTATTCGGTAAATAGCTCCCATGAGAGAAATGGTACCACGCTTAGCGAGGGTATCTGGACTGAGAGTTCAACGACCCACAGCTATTCTTCCACCAAGGTTTCCTTTTGAGGGATGTAAGTCAATGAGCTAAATAGGCTCAAAGTTGTAAACGGATATGCTTATTTTAAAGTTCCCTTGGTGCTTGGAGTAGACGGAACAATATTGATCCGGAGCCGGCAAGGTTGCCCCTCCTGGATCGTTTTCCGTTGTGCAAACTGCGCTCAACTTTACATGGACATACTTGACACAGCTGCTTCATTTCTACTTGTACGGAGCAGCGAGCGCCACACCAATGAAGACTCCTGCTTGACTCACCAACAAGATGCCATGACAGATTGCCATCCTAGGTGCCCGCTTCTGCTCCGCACCAATAAGCACTGTCTGATCTGCGTCATGATGCAACGATTTTTCCCTCCGGGTTCCATTTCCGAGCCTAACCTTCACCAACGAGCCTCAATTGGGCAGACCTTGATGCTGCTCTCTGTCAAATTGCCATCCCTGAAGGATACAATGTTCCAAATACGTGTCTTCCATGACGAAATCTCCACACCTTTGCACACGTGAACCAGGATAATGTGGAACTGTGCTCAAAGTCTACCTACGTCAAATGCCCAAAATGAGCAGTGGTCATAGCAATGAACCTCTGGTGCCTCTGCTACCAATGACGCCTTCGCGCCGTTTGCTCATGATGCAACTGCCTGCTGGCTCACAGTTCCGGACAAAATCTCCGTATAGGATTTCAATCGGCAGAGATATCATTGGCAGAGACCCTCCGCTTCGACAAGGTGTAATAACGCGTCAAGACTCATGTGAAGTCCCCGCTCATCGTTTGGTCGCTTTTCCTTTTTATCTCGCCTTCGTCGCTTCTTCTCTTCTGTTTCGATTCCCCTCACAAATGCAGAGAATGGCCACATCCGTCGCCAACACCGTTCGAAATATTGGAAATTCAGCCGCCGAGTCCGTCCAAAGTATGGCTCAAAACAAGAAGATCGCGGACCTGGAAAAGAACAAGAAGGATCAGCAGGATACCAAGCAGAACACAACCACTGATTGGGGTGCCAAAGTCTCAGATGTTGACCACTGGCTGAAGATTGCCGATGACAAGAGTGGCAGAATCGGACCTTCGTTTCTTGAAGACCAAGTCGCCCGAGAACGCGTAAGTTTCTCTATCTTATTTCCGATCTTACCCACTAACTTGCGCTAGATTCACCGCTTCGATCATGAGCGTATCCCTGAGCGAGTGGTACATGCAAGAGGCGCGGCTGCTTACGGCCACTTCAAACTGTTTGAGAGTGCCGAAGATGTCACCAGCGCTGGCGTATTGACAGACACCTCGCGGACCACCCCCATCTTTGTCCGATTTTCCACAGTGCAAGGCAGCAGAGGCAGTGCAGACACTGTGCGTGATGTCAGAGGCTTTGCTGTCAAGTTCTACACGGAGGAGGGTAATTGGGATATTGTGGCGAACGATGTAAGCAAGCCTCACTGGCCGAAAGCACCATTGACTAACTGAATTCCACAGATTCCAGTGTTTTTCATCCAAGATGCAATCAAGGTGAGACACCCAAAACACAATGTTACGCAACACAGTCTGATCAGCTTCATCAGTTCCCGGATCTCGTTCATTCCCTAAAGCCAGAACCGGATAATGAAGTCCCACAGGGGCAAACAGCTCACAATAACTTTTGGGATTTTGCATTCTTACATAAAGAGGCAACCCACATGTTCTGCTGGGCTATGTCTGACAGAGGCATACCCCGTTCCTACCGCATGATTCAGGGTTTTGGTGTCAACACCTTCGCTCTCATCAATGCCAAGGGGGAAAGAACATATTGCAAGTTCATCTGGACACCTGAACTTGGCGTTCATTCGCTGGTCTGGGACGAGGCTCTTAAACTGGCCGGTCAAGATCCAGATTTCCATCGCAAGGATTTGTGGGAGGCTATTGAAAACGGCGCATATCCGAAGTGGAAATTTGGTCTGCAGTGCATCAAGGATGGTGACCAGGACAAGTTCGATTTTGACATTCTTGATGCCACAAAGGTCTGGCCTGAGGAGCAGGTGCCTATCCGCTACATTGGTGAACTGGAACTCAATCGCAACGTCGATGAGTACTTTGCCGAGACCGAACAGGTGGCTTTTTGCACCAGCCACATCATCCCTGGCATTGATTTCAGTGAGGACCCTCTCCTCCAGGGTCGGAACTTTTCCTATCAAGACACTCAAATTACACGCTTGGGCGTGAACTGGGAAGAATTGCCCATCAACCGCCCAGTCTGCCCGGTGCTGAACTTCAACCGAGATGGGCAGCTCCGTCATACCATCACCAAGGGCAAAGCCAATTACTGGCCTAACAGATGGGAGGCTAACCCGCCAACGAACCATAGCGGCTCAGGAGGGTTTGAATCATACCCAGCGCAGTATCCCGGCATCAAGGCGCGCAAACTCACCGAGAAATGGAAGGACTATTTGTCACAAGCACAACTATTCTTCAATTCTATGTCCGACATTGAGAAGAAGCATATTATCGAGGCCTTCTCCTTTGAACTGGATCACTGCGATGACGAAATAGTGTACGAGCGCCTAGTGACGCGCTTGGCAGAGATTGATCTGTCTCTGGCTCAGGCCGTGGCCAAGAATTGTGGTGCAAAGACACCTGAAACACAGACGGTCCCCAACCACGGTAAAAAGGCCAAGGGTCTCAGCCAATTTGACTACATGCCCAAGGAGCCAACTATCAAAGGCCGGCGTGTTGCCATTCTGATTGCGGACGGATTTGACATCAAGGCATACGAGGCTATGAAGGCGGCGGTTTTGGCGCAGAGCGCTGTGCCCTGGACGATTGGGACAAAACGACAGCCTATCGTGGCCTCAGATGGTTCGTCGCAGGTAAAGCCCGACCACTTCCTCAATGGCCAGCGATCTACCATGTTCGACGCCTTGTTCATCCCTGGCGGCGCTGAATCCATCAATACACTGAAGGAAATGGGTCTTGCGCGATTTTGGGTCAAAGAAGCTTTCGGTCACCTCAAAGCCATTGGCGCTGTTGGCGAGGGGGTGAAACTCGTGCATGCTGCCTTGACCGAGGTAAAGAATGTGACGCTGTCATCTGAAGGAAGCGACGGAGTGGTGGATTGGTATGGAGTCGTTACGGCTCAGAAAGCGGACACTGGGAGCAGCGTCAAGGAAAGTGTCAAGATGTTAAAGGAGGCAAAGGACTTTACAAGCAAATTCTTCTGGAATATCTCCCAACATCGGAACTTCCCACGAGAGTTGGATGGTTATGCCGAACAGGTGTCCATCTAAACCGTGTGGCACAACTGTACAACGCTAAGGGTTGGTGAAGGAAGAGCAGCCAAGGGGATGTGGGAAAGCTTGCCCAGGTATCAGGTATCAGGATCAGGTTCTGCGCCAGGATGTGATCTCTTCAAGGGCATGAATATATAATGAATGAACAGTCAACTCGCTACCCGTGCTTTAGCCCTTTGTCCATGTCACTTGTTGTATCCATGCCATCTGAATAAGCCCAATTTAATCTGACTAGAACCTCGTCTGACACAGCTTTGCGTTAGCCCCATTCTCTGGCCTCGTGGGTCACACATACCGAGTGCTTATATATGCACAGGCGCGTGGTGCACGAGACAAACGAGACAACGGCGCAAAATGGAGGAGAAACCATTGCAGAATAGCCTTGACTGGACTCGAGAAGTCCCTGGCAGCGAGGCTCGGATGTTTTTTTCGTCGTTGTCTACCAGACTACCAGAAATCATACATAATGACTTGTCTAGCCATCTGGACCATGCGGGCGATTTCCTTGCGCGATATGATCGTCCTCGCACCTCACAGCGCAACAAAAGTCCGACGGTCAAGGCAAATATCACCGGTCCAGAAAAGATGTGCTTCAGAAAGGAGTCCGCTTTATCAGCTGCCAAGCGCCCGAACAAAGCAGGGGTTCACGGCTTTTGGGGATTTTCAATTATCATCACTAGCATGAGCCCTCTGTTCCCCTTGCATGTATCGGCTAATCTGTTCGTCACCCTTACGATAATGCGTTGACAAGAGAAAAGGAAGAGGAGAAGAAGCAAACGTTACACGCCTCATATATCACGCTTCAAGCAGAGTTCGACTATCGCTTGTTCTGCCAAGTGCGGAAGTCCGATTGGTTCTGACAAGTCTAAGAGATGGGGGTTGAAATTCTTCAGACAAGCCTTTGGGTTAGGAGGCATCGAGAACTTTCAACACAAATATCCAACCGGACGTCACTTCGAGTGAAGAATACAACAAGAGCCTCTGATAGGTTCGGTGCCTAGCTAACTACCTAGATAGGTATATGTCAAAGTGAATCTCTCATACCCCAGACCTAGGCCGACAGAACTACAAAGGATGATTCCATCATCAATCGGTATCTGCCCGACATTATTTGCTAACCCAGGATGGTAATGCCACGACCCAAGAGATCTCTGGGAGACGAGCTTTTAACTGGTGGATCGGATAGTACAGTTCTCCATCGCCCCGCCTCAAAGTAAGCAGACCGAGTCCATTAACTTCCACGGACTAGGACGGACTGCGACTAGGGAGGATTATCAATCTAGATCTACTTTCTAGGGGAAGTACAAGCAGTTGATGTCCGATTTTCAACCCCTGGTTGGGTTTGTATGTATATTGGAACACATTCCTCCCAGTCTTTGTTGTTGTCCGTCTGATCCTGGTGATTATTCCTGACAAATACAGAGATTTGGAATCACCTGCAGCAGCTCATGGCCTTGTGCGCACTGAAAGATGAGAAGATTCCGGAGGAAGAGGGCATAAGGTGCCATATACATATAAACCCAAAGACTTGCAATCATGACGAAAGGGCTGCTTCAGTTTTCGCATCAAACCTCTCGGATCTGACCTATCAAAATGAGGTTCCAGCTTGCCATACTGCTTTCCATCCAGGCAGCCGTTTCCGCTGCAAACCCAGTAGTCAGAAGGACTCTGTCTCCGCGGCAATCATTTCCTTCCGAGTTCAATCCTGATCCTCAGTCCGGATATGACGACCCGACAATCGACATTGCAGACCCTTCCTTCGCTACCGCCATCCAAGCTGGCTACCAAGGCCCCTTTGCTTCGTACGGTAAGCATGAGTTGGTCGGACCTGTTGATCTGCTTCGAAACGGCCACGTCAACTATGGCGTGAACCCAAACTTCACTTTGCCCTTGTACAAAGGTACTTCGGCAGACGGCAAAACCTACTGGTGGATCGTGACAGACACGTCGGACGAAGGCAATGCAAAGCAGCTCGGTGTCAACTTCGCTCCAAAGCTCCGCTTTGCTGCACAAGGCCAGACCGGCGATGGGCTCAAAGGTGCAGAACAGCTGGAGATTGTCAACAACACTGTCTTTGGCCGAAAAGGGCTGGTCGACTTTTCACCCGTGCGAAAGATTGTGCCAGGCAATCCGTCACCGTTTCCGCCCCAATCAGTACAGCCCGGCAGCGTAGGGGACAAATTCTATACACCCCTGATCCAGTTGACCAATGCCGGCTACGAAGTCTGGAATGCTCCGGTAAGGTGACATGTACCCTGCAGAGTTTGGGGAATGGATGCTGAACAGAAGCGAACCAGATTGTCGCAGGTGATGTGGATGAAGACTATCTGAACCAAGTATGCCCCGAATCTTGTCATTTCTGGCCCGAGACGATGTTGACAAAGAATGTTTTCGTCCTAGTTCTGCGATGGTATTCCTTCTGCGATGCTAGCCGACCTTCGCAGCAAAGCCCACGATCAAGTCCTCTCAATCTGTCCCCGAGACCAGGTCGTCACCCTTGCCACCATCCGAGGGTTTTCCTTTTCCAAATCCGTCCTCTACCTGATCGCCGACGGATCGGATCCGCTGCCCGCGACGCTCGACGGCGGCACATACGCACCTCGTTTGGCGGCCGTCCCGACGGGTGACGACGATGCCCTTTTCAGCGGGATCGAGCGTTTCTTCGTGAATACCAACGGATACACGAACCGAGATCTCCCTCCCGGCGCACCGAACAACGAGACTCACCATCCATGGCGACAAGGTCTGAATAGTGCAATCCTGGGAGAGGGAAACCCGTTGAACATCCTCGGAGCAATCCCCACCGTCGCATATGGTACGTATGCGCTTCACCTCTCTCCCTCCCGAAGAGACATATTGGCTCTGGGAGATGATCACCACATCCCACCCTCCCATCGATTTGCCCTTTCTAACAAAACCACGTTGGTTGCAGATTACTCACCCCTGTGGAACTTTAATCTCTACGCATGGACCAATTACAGCATCGAGAACGGCATCCGAACCAGGCTGACGGGCGAATTTGAGGTGTTGGGCATGGCCGCTGCTGGGTACGTGACGAACCCCGACGGCACCGAACTGAGCGATGCGGGAATTGTCAACAATTGTCCCATCGTGCATCGATTCCTCTGAGACGACGAAACGGAAACTCCACCGGAGGCATTTTGCACTTCCAGCTCCGGATATTTTTGCGTTCGGCGCCTGTGGACCAACCAGGGGCCATTGTGAAAAGTGCCATGCTACATATAGAGAATACTAGGGGTGGTTCAATAGTACTCCGTTAATAACAATAATCATGTGTTTGACTCAGCGAGTCGATGAATTCAACAGGACAAGTATCGGGTCTCAAGATAATGTTAACCATGGCATTATGAGTATCTCCATTGTGACATCGTTTCGTTAATTCGTTGTACCATAGCACTCTTCTCGAGAGTGGGATGGTTTCTCTACGAGGGCCTGGACCAATAACTGTTCATGTATTTGAGGGCGAATCTCCGTACGGTGGATCAAATGTCCAGCTACGGGGGGAGGAGAAGTTATATGTTAGGGCGGCATCACCTCCATCCCCAATCGAGATGAAGCTGTGAGCTTGGCATTTCTCGACTGCGCTTCGCCGTTCCGACCTCTTTGTGACTTCAACTGCTTCTGTCGACCATTGAGCATTGACGACCACAGATGGCGCCCCTACCCACACAGAGCGCCATGCGGCTCTTTCGAGCATATACCCCGGCCGCGAGGCTGACGACTCGATGCCTATCGCAAACCCCCCAGCGACGGCTAGGCGAGCCCGACCCGCGAGCTATCCCGGACGTCCAAGCTATGCAGATGACCGAAGACCAAGCCTCGATGGTCGAGGTCGACCACAAGCCCGAGCCCTCTGTCGAGAAATATCACCCCGAGCATCAGCCCGACTACACCGCGATGGTTGACCACGGAACATCGACATATTCTCCCGTGCCGAGGAGGGTGATGAATGGGAGCGAACCCGGGCACGTCACGCCCGCGGCCGTCTTGTCTGGAGCTCCCGTGGATCTGCAGGCTCGTACAGTCAGGTAAATCCCGACCCAAAAAATCGCTGGCGCTTGTTCTGCGCCGCCGCCACGGGCCCTGAAGAAACGAAAACTGACCACAAGTTCACTTCTTACCAGGATCTACAAACCCGTCAAACCCGCCACTCAGTCTGGCACCTGGGGCTCCCACGCCTGGCGGATGGACTGGGACGTCCTGGGCAAGGGCCACCGGTGGGAAAATCCTCTGATGGGATGGCAGTCGTCGGGCGACTTTATGCAAGGCACCAAAGTCAGCTTCCGGACGAAAGAGGATGCGATTGCCTTTGCCGAGAAACAGGGCTACGAGTGGTACGTGCAGGAGCCGCAGGAGAGGAGGTTCGTGCCCAAGGCGTACGCGAATAATTTCTTGCACGAGCCCGGGCCGAGGTTGAAGCATATCAAGACGAAATAAACAAAGGATCGGGGGCTGTGTGACACCTAGCTTACCTGCTTCAAGGCTGTGGGATTCGTCGAGGGGGAAAAGACCAAACATGGCTTTTTACACAAGACCGGGATGGATAATCCTACCAAGGAGCAAGGAAGCTTTTAACCTGCGATTGTCGCGATTGCAAATGGAGATAGGCCGGCATTATGTACATATCGACAACGAGCTGATTTCGGACAGAAGAAAAAGCGATCACTGCATACCGCATGCTGCCTTTCCTGACGGGGTGCGGGGGCACTATTCCCCAGCGTCTCTATTGTCATCAATGCGTTCTTCTCATGATCGCTGCACTTTTCTGCTTCGCTACGTGCCAGCACACCATTACATTGAAGAATGATCTCGCTCGCTATGGACAGGGATTGCCATATCTGACACCATTGCCCTTAGCAGAGAGCGGCAAGGACAACGAGAAGCGGGTAGTCAAGCGCTTTAGGTGGTAATATCAACCAGTCGTCAAATTTGGTCTATGGAATACAACAATCCGCGCATGTGTAGTAGTAGTACAAGGATATCATGTCATCAGCATTATCATCAGTCTGGCAGTCGCATGCCGCTTGTAATTCATTCTGCTAACCCTCATCCATTTCACTCTTGCCCGTCAACATCTGTCATTTTCCGCAGCGCCCACCGATATTCGGAGAATCAAACACAACGAGAGTGACCGTTGATTTCTCAGTAATTGTGTTTGGCGGCATGCCTATTCACATCGGCCTGACGATTATAGTTCGTCTCGTGTACTTTATCCTTCATGGCATTACCAGCGGCCCGTACGCGAGTCGAGGCACGAACATTGGGGTCTTTGGCGATTCTGCAAACAATACTCAGTCAGCATCCAATTGTTAATTGCTCCAGGCAGGAACAGAGAAAGGTTGGTGTAAGGAAACATACGACTTGTTCGTCTCCTTGCTGGCCGAGTGGGCGCCGCCCTTGGTCTTGTTGGAGATCCAGTGGCCTGCTGACCTGAGGGAGTTCATGGTTGCTGCTTTGCTATTTTGGTATGTCTTGGGGTGGTTTTGTTCAAAGTGCCCGAAGGGTGTTTGGTGTATAAGAGCTTTTAGGTTACCGATATTCAGTTTGGCAGTGGAGAATCATGAGGGAAGAAGAATCCGTCGCGAATATATACACCCACCGTGACGGGTCGTTCCTATCCCACCAGAAACGATAGCAGTTGGGCAAGCAAGAACGAGCGACGATGTCATACAGGGTCCTCTCTAGTCCAGACACACAGCCTCGAAGATCGAAGAACCTCAAACGTATTGAGCAGAAGGGTCGATGCCAGAGAAAAACGGGTTTGGGTCAAAAAGACGAACAGGCCAATGGAAATGTACTCACCGTGGTCTGAAACCTGTTTTCTGGTCCTTGTCGGGCTTTCTAGTCCCATGTCAACCCGATGACCGATGACGGATGTGTCGATCGGTGCCCAGGTGGCTTTTGAGCCAAAGATCGAAAACGAGGTAGGATGATGGGTGGGCGAAACTTGATTGACGTCATAGTATGTATGTGGCGCTGGGAGTTGGTATCGAGTTGGCGTTGGATCTCAGCCTTGCATGACAAGGCTGAACTGAGCTACGTCTATACCGAGTATACACACTACCGACTATGCAGTGAGTTAAGCTTATCAACCAGAAGTATCTATATTCTTATTGACAAAAGTCTACAGACTACATAGAGGTAGAGGTGAAAGGCTATCTGACTACCATGTCGGCTTGATGACAATCAGACAGCAAGCAATTACTCGTCTCACCAGAGGTCCATGCCATGCGTCCACAGCAAATATACCCTGGATGTGTGTAGTTCAACTCTTGTCTTGTCCATAGCCCATAAATTAGTATTAGAGGTAAAGTCCACTAGGTAAACTGTTTCTTGTCAGCATCATCCGTCTACCTCAACTCAACGATACAAACTGACCTTGCACTTGATGCTCATTGGACCATCAGCAGACATGGCGTGGTCAAGAAGCAACTTGCTGATCTGATAGTTCTTGATCCCCGGCCACACGAACGGCCCACAAGTGTTCCAACCATGATCGTTGCAATCCGAGACCTCGTAGATGGTGCAGGATAAGCCATTGTCGGGGCCCATAGAGCCGAGGCGTCCGTACAATCTATTCCACCGCAAGTCAGCATAATCCCTTCGAAGCCGGCCTCTTTCACAGCGTCAGGTGCCTGAAACTGACCTATTGTAACATTGACCTTCTTTCAATGGCGTCCATGCACACGGCTGCTGCCAGTTTTGGCCTGAACACTCATATACTCCTCGTAGGGTTGTCGCCCTGGTATCATGTTGTTTGCCCTTTCCGTGTTCGCCATTTTCCATTGGGAGATGTGATCCATGCTCCTCCATACCGCGGCCGTGATCACCGTCGTCGCGGTGGCTATTACTGTCGTGATCGCCCTCTTGTGGCCGTTTATCGTGGTCATCTTCTCGCTGAGCCATCCCTCGAAGTGTCCCAAGAATATCCGCTGTGCGTGCGTGGTGTTGTTTGAAGTTGTCGTCCGTTTCTATCTCTCCCACGGGCCTATGCTGTGAGGCCTCAGCTCCCTTGTGATTAGCAAAGGCTCGGTGGGGAGCCTGCCCAGCCTCGCCGCGGGCTTGATGACGATTTGCTTTACCACTACCGTCATCCTTCTGGAAGGAACCTTCATGTCCAGCTTTCTCGTCAGGCTGTTTTGCAGAATGCTGCCAGTCACCGTTTTCGTGGGCGCCCTTGTCACCACCTGCAGCAGCGCCACTGGGTTTGCCATTGTGCGCGACCCCAGCGGCCGAGGGATCCGGTTTTTGCCATTGAGCAGAGGCAGGAGAAGTGGCGGCAAAAGTAGCAAGGGAGGCCAAGAGGACCACTGCGTGTCTAAGAATGACCATTTGGGATGGTTGTTAGCGTGAGCGCCAATACAAATACCTTGAATCTGGGAGCGTGCCCAGAGAAAGATCGGAAACCCATCATCGCGGTTTATGTACTGACTACAACACGATACTAGTGGTCGAACCTCTCTTACAACGAATCTTTGTTTGAAAGGTAGAAGAGAACACTTCGAACAAACGTATCCAACCGCTTTCGAAAAGCCAAGGCACCCTTGAGATTAGTTCACAAGGCGACATTGCGGAAGTGGGTTGAAAATATGTCAGAAAAGGGGGTTCTCCACGGCTGAGGACAAAGCCCGGTGCTTAGTATTGTTCTCTGTGGAATGAAAGGGTCTGTCTTGATATTGTTCCCTCCAAGCACCGATGATTCGCCGACGAGCGACGGGAGAACAGATCCTTTGTCGGTGGAATGGTCGGGTTCAACAGCGTCCTCTGATATGAAGAGTAGAGGAGTATTGTCCAAGGTCTTTTGGTATCTCTCCGGGAGCTGGACGATTGACCGGGGGTACACTGGCTACACATATCCGAGAGGATCCTGCGCGATAGTTGAAGCAGCATATTTCCATCCACAGAAAGGGCCGAAAGTGTCGGCGGCACTGTATACCAATCCTTACCCGAGGGAACAAGAAGGGATGTGAGGTAACCAAGCGTGCCAGGCTTCAATAGACGCCAAGAGTAGTAGACAGGCGCTTCTGCCCGGTGTCGAAATCGTCTTTCAAGGGCCGATAGCCGAGCGCATTGGATGGCAAAGAATCCGACAAAGCTCTCCTTGTACCGAATACATACATAATATGCAAGGAGTAGAGTAGCCGGGGACAGGGCGGGTAGTATAGGGCGGCTGAGGGCGGTAGGAAAAGACTTCGGGGTGCTTTGAATGGTGGCTGGAAACACTGGATTAATTGCTGCTAGAGAGAGGCAATTTAAGGTTGCAAGCTTCCGGATACTTCCGCCACATTAGCGTCTTGGCATTAACACACATTTCGGCCTCGTACATATTGCTTGGAGTAACTTGGAGTTGGTGCTTCTCGTTTCGCCTTCTGGGATGCACCATACGCAGCAACTTTGTTCATCGGATATAGAGCTATAAGCGTGGTAGCTGCTTTCGAACATGTCGCCTCCTGCCACAGCATAGGCAACTCAGCCTCCCATACCAATGCTTTTGGTTCAACCACCTCCGGCCTTGATGCTCGCGCACTCACGTCTCAGTCCAGCATGCGGAGAATAGCAGCAGCTGATTGGGGACCCCGACCACTTCTCCCCGCACATGCCATCCACCCCAAGCAAAGTATTGTGGAACAAAATCAGCCACGACCGGTCACTCTCCGTACCGTCTCTGAGTAATTCCTCTTATCGCACGCGCCACGGAGCCAGGCCGTCCGAATACAGCTGGACCCAAGTTGTGCCTGTGTCGTGGGTCGTCCCCGTCCTTTCCCCGGAATGACTGTCTGGGGTCTGGGGTCTCAAATGCAAATACATCCCATATCCGCATGATATGTGGTCTGATCTTCTCCTTTAGAGACACTCTCCTGTCATACTCGAGGAAGCATAGCACTGTGAACGTCATGTCGGAAGAAGCTGCGAACAAAGAGATGGCTAATAAGACCGAGGAGATAGAGGCTGTCCCAAGGCATAGCGAAGTGGCGGCGATTCGAAAGGAGAGCACCGAGGACATTGAGGATGACCCCCATCGAGCTGCTCTCGAGGACAATCCCGAGAGCCCTCAACGTGTCACTTGGTCCACGATCATGGCTGTCTTTGTAAGTTGCAAAGAACAAGAACTCGGCCTTGCCCTGACCCTTACGTTGCGACGCTGGCTGACCTAAATGGTGCAATATAGTTCATGGGCTTGTCTTTCGCGGGATGTATTTCGACTGCATTCCTTCTGGCATCGTCCATTTTGGTCCCAATCGGCACTGCATTGGGTGATTTGGAGCCGATCAGCTGGATAGCCTCTTCTTGGGCAACCACTTCAGCAGTCAGTATGTCCCTTGGCGGCGGTCTGAGCGATATATTTGGTCGTCGATACGTTATTATGGCTGGACAAGGCCTCAATATTGTTGGCGGCATTGTCGCGGCCACTGCTCAAACCACCAAGCATGTTATCGCTGGGTCTGCCATTGTTGGCTTCGGCGCCGGTCTGATCTTTGTTGCTTATGCTGGCATTCCCGAAATTCTGCCCAACAAGTACCGGTGAGTCCTCAACTTCTCACGTTCGCTTTCGCACCGATAGCTTTCTGCCTTCTGTGCAAAAGCCCCTGGAGCAATCGCTGACGCTGGAAATAGTGGAATGGGTTTGGCATGGACTGAATTCTGCATTACTCTCCCGTGGGGTCTGCTTGCCACTCTCATCGCCAATCAACTCAACGAACACGCGACGTGGCGGTGGGTATACTACCTATCCATCATCTACTCGGCGGTTTGTCTGGTTGGGACGGCCATCTTCTACTTTCCTCCGGCTCGTCCACGAAAGGACTACGACAAGACCAGATGGGAAGAGTTCCTGGAGCTGGACTTTGTGGGCTACTTCCTCTACGCTGGAGGTTTGACTGTTTTCCTCATTGGAATGAGTTGGGCTGGCGAAGAAGGCCACGCATGGCATTCTGCCTCGGTGGTAGCGCCAATCGTTCTTGGAGCTTTGACCTTTATTGGCTCATTTGTCTACGACTGGACCATGAAACCGAAGCTTCCATTGATGCCGCTCCACATCTTCCGCATGGTCCGGGAATTCACCATCTTGTTGGTAGCGCTCTTCGTCTCGGGAATGGTCTTCTTCGCCATGGTCTCCCTGCTACCCCAAGCCACCGAGTCGGTCTACGACAGTGATCCAATCAAGCTCGGAGTCGCCTTGATCCCGAATGGTGTCGGCCAATTCATTGGAGGGGCGGTCCTACCTGCTTTGATTCACAAAATCAAGAACATTCGGGCTCAAATCGTCTTCGCTCTCTTCCTACAGACTCTGTTCTCGGCTCTGTATGCCTACGGGATCATCCCGCACCACAAGACCGCATGGGTCATCTTCCAGCTTTTCGGCATGATGTGTTTCTCATGGATCACTCTCTGCTCGTACGTGGTTGCCGGTCTCCATGTACCTCACAAGGACCTCGGAATCGCGTCGGGATTGGTGGGCACTTTCCGCAACACGGGAGGTAGCGTCGGTATCGCCATTTTTAACACCATCAGAAACGGCGTTCTCAACAGCCAGCTTGTGCCGCGTATTGTGAAGGCAGCGACAGCCAACGGGTTCCAGGGCGACGAAGCCGCGGTCAAAAGCCTCGTGACGGCCGTGTCGAACAACGCAAAAGGAATCCCCGACGCCTTTGCGAAAATCCAGGGTGCCTCTCCGGCTCTCATCTCAGCGACTGCAGAGGCGTACAAGTCAGCATATGGATACGCTTACCAGCGCGTCTTTTACAGCACGATTCCCTTTGGCGTGATCGCCATCATCACCGCCCTCTTTATCAAGGACGCTTCGGAATACTTGACGAATCACACGGCCGTGCACATGGAAAAGGAAATCCTTGGGGAACACCACCACGAGAACAAGGCTGTGGATGCGGAGCAGCCCGAGAAGACAACAACGTAGCTTTACTCGTGCCATTGGTCAGACGCTCGGAGGCCAAACATCTAATCATGAATGCGGCTTTCCCCTCTCTACCAACCGCCGTTCTAGCGATTTGCGCTCCGTTTCGGTTACGATCCCGAAAGATCTCCCAAGCCGAACTTCTCCTGGCGACGCCTCCAGGACGGAGAGGCATTTGTACGTTTTCCTCCCTTCGGAGAGTTTTATCAAGCAAAGTATGTTGGAGAGAAACGAGCATTTAAAGAAAAATACAATTGATCCGCTATTGCAAGGGCTTCTAGGACTGAAGCTGCAGCTGAAGGTTACTGGGTACTGAGTGGGACG